>JAHDVE020001331.1:0-13485 GCA_022606495.2 Halesus radiatus
CCCCCTGTTACTGGAGCCCTTCGGCGGCGGCCACCTCTGCGCGAACGCAGCCCGGCGCTAAGCATAGCCCGGGAAAACGACAAGCTTCGAGAATGCAGCGCGCCTCGCTGAACTGCGGCCCCTTTGTTCCGAGCGCCCCCCGGTGGCCGCCCACTCTGCACGAACGCAGCCCGGCGCTACCCATAGCCCGGGAAATGAAACAAGTGCTACAACACGCGCCACAGCTCAGCGCTTCCCAGCCCCGACCCTTTGACGAGGGGAGCATTCTCGCCACGACGAGATGCATGGGTAACCTCAGCGCATCCCCACCTCTGCGGATGACCCCCGGATGATTCATCGCCGCACCGAGAGACGGCACGCCCTTCGCAGAAAAGTGTAGCCAAGCTCCACGAGGGGAGTGTATCGGACGTCGTCTCTCGGAATATTTAAAGCTGCACAGTTATTATTAAATTATGTTTTGATTGTTAATATATGTAACGGGCGGTCTGGCGAGCTTGTTCGCTCCAGACCGCTCAAACTGAAATGACTGAATAAAAGCGTTGGAGCGGGACAGTTGGTGGGAGGGAGACCGACTTGTCGGGCATCTACACGGCACCGGCGGTCCGCGTTTGGTGGACCGCATAAATAGCCTGCAAACGCCAGTTTGCGGCAGTTAGCATGTGAACGCCAGCCTGATAAGTACTCCTCTCTGCCCGCCGCCCGCTCTGACTTCTGAACCACTCGCCTTGTTTCACTCTGACCACTGTTTACCTCCATCGGACTACTGCCTCGGACTGGACCCAATAAGCAGCTGCCTCGGACAAGATTAACAAAAGTCGTTATCGTCAGTACCGTTCCTACTTGCAAAAGGAACGGTAGGAGAGCTACCTCCCCCTCCAAGCCTCGCTCCGTGGATTGGGATCAGTCGGCTTCTTCAGTTCGCTGGTGTGCCAGATTACGTCTGGTACAATTATTCTAATAATCAATTTCTAATATAACACATTTTTTTCCGAAAATTCCAATTATAATTATTTTATTCTTAAATTGTGTGGCTTCATAGAGATTTCCCAACAAAATATCAAATAGCATTTGTTCCAACATACATACGAGATTTCATATTTTATAAAAAATAAAATAACTTTGTTTCAATTCCACTTTATTATTTTTTCATCCAACCGATTTCGATTCAACGTGAACCTTCCTCAGGGGTGAATTTTGTGTATTCAAAATGATGAAAAAATAATAAAGTGGAATTGAAACAAAGTTATTTTATTTTTTATAATTATTTATTCCCACAAAGTGTTTGCTACATGTAAAGATTTCATATTTTAGTTATAAAATATTATTTCATAGGCTGTACGATTAAAATCTCTTCTCAGACAATTTTCATCTGTTTAGATAGCGTGGTTCATAAAATACTCAAGTGCCTAAAACATTGAAACTGAATATGAAGCCTATCATCAGTCTCAAAAATCTTTCAGTTAGAGCCATTCTGTGGTAAAAAATGATGTTTCTGCACATAATAATCATATATATTACTATTACACAAATAGACTAGAGCACACTTGAAATACTCGTCTGTATTTTAATGAGGGATTTATGATTCCTTTCCTAAGCTTACAAACAAATACGAACAAAGAACTTTAGATTACATGATTCCTAGTTTTTAAAATATGTTACCTGCGGAAATTAAAAATTATTTTAAAATAAAACAGTTAACATATAAATAAAATATATATTAGAGAGTTAGCTAGCTGAAAAATCTATTTGTTTAGGAAAATTAATCAATTAATTAAATCTATTAGGAAACAGTATTTTATGTACGATTTATTGAAGTTAAAATTAAAAAAAAAAATATATATATATAAATAGAAATATTATTAGGTAAAATTATAATAAAATATTTATGTTTTAAATATTTAAGTTTGTTACATATGTTTTTAATTTATATAGATATCTATATATAAATATATATGGTAAGTACCTTAAGTGTAAATTTATTATAAAGTTTTGAATAATAAGCACCCGTTAGTGAAACTTCTGAAGAGTAGTTAATCGGGACTTTGTTATTTATTTATTATTATTATTTTTTAATTTCTTAAAGTTAATAAAAATAAAGTTATGTAGCGATAAACGGACTTGATCTTTAGTGAGAGTTTTTAAGTGTAACGGCTGCTTGGCTTGTTTCATACAAAACTTAATTTTGGATTTGAGATCAAAATATTCACCTAAACCTAATGATATATTTTCAAATAATAATATTATTTAATCATATTTACATGGCAAATATGATCATTTAAAAAAAAATACGATAAACCCGCAAATAATTTTCTACGTTGCCTCTAAAATTATGAAAATTGAATTTTTTTCACGGCAAATACTTAAAAATTTAAAACAAAAATTAATAAAACGCTTCTCATACGTACTCTAAGCTTTAATTTTTTTTAATATGTTATTCAGTTTGGATGAGTATTTTGGCTTCAAATCCAAAATTAAGTTAAATATGAAACAGACAGCGCATCCGTTCCTCTTAAGAGAGCCGCTCAAAAAAACGTACAGTGTATTATGGATCCCTCTAAAGTGGTATTCATTGGCACGTGAGTTTGAGAGACTAAAAATGGCTTCCAAAAAAGCATGAATTTTATTTCTTTTACCTTCTGGTTGTTAGAATTATTGTGGTAGAACCTTCGGCATTAAAAAATAATTAAATGTCTTTTTATCTGATGCTTATACTTTTAAATAAAATTCCCTTAAAGACTTGTGATAAATTTAATATATTAAGGTAATTTCAGTTTTCATCAAATATTTTTTTTTCTGATTTGAATATTCCTTTTCATTCACAAGGTTCATCATATCATGGCTTTTCTTAAATCGGTGTCAATTTTTACCGCCAAAGACGGTTACTTATTTCAATAAAGAAACTATTATTAAAAACAAATTAGGTAATTTAAAAATATTTATTACTCCCAGATAGACTGCAACATTAAATTAAAATGTAAAGTATAAGTAAAATATTAGCAAAATAAAAGGTGTTTTCGTAGAAAGCAATTGTTTTGTGGGTTACATTAATTCGGAATTATGGATTTTCGAATTTCGCCCTAATTGAAACCTATTTATCATAGCACCGGCGATAATATTCTACACAAAAGTGATTTTGGCATTAGATTAGAATAGAAGCTTTTGAGATAATGAAAAAAAATTGATTGAAATAAATTTAATAATCAACGTAACTTGTCCGACAGTCCCATATTAGATATGTTTCACGGACGACGCGATAGTTGATCTCCCGACAGTTGGCCTCCCGACAATTGGCCCTCCGACAGTTGATCCCCCCTGATAGTTGATCCCTCCAACAGTTGATCCCCTAAAGAATTATTTCTGCTGTACGACCACATTTGTAAATTAAGTATGCAAATAGGATATACGGCCGTATAACCAAAGTTGATATACTTATATTTGCAGGCGTCTTGGGTGAAAATCCGCTAGATAAAATGTTTTCACTAACAATAATGCCGAGTCACCGAAGGAGTATGCGGTGAGGATATAGGGCCGAATAACAAAATACGACATACTTATGTATGATGTCGACTTTGGGAAAATACGCTATTGGTTCTTACTTTTTTTTTTTTTTTTTACAGTAACTCCACACAGGAGACCAAGGGAAACAATTTTCCTCAAGGCCTATATCATCTTTGGGGATGCTGTGTGGAGGATCTTTTAGAGGATAGGAAGGAGTGAACTTGGGTCTTGAAGAGACCCATGTTATAGGATGGAGGAAACACAGAGGCCGGCAGATCATTCCACAGCCGAGCTGTTGAACACAAGAACGAGTCGTAGAAGCGACCCGTTCTCATGTGACAAATGTCAACCGTGTGCAAATGTTGGGCGCGCGTTTGGCGTGTTTTCCGACTATGCACCGGTGCCGAAGGGATCAATGACGCTAGTTACTCGGAGCATCTTCCATTAAAATACCGGTAGAACAAGGATAGCATTCCCACCTGACGTCTGTGCTCCAAAGATTGCAACCTGTTTGTTAAGATAGGCGAATCTATCAAACGGACCGCCCGTTTCTGCACAGAGTCAAGGTTTTTTTTCAGATATTTTGGGACTCCCGACCAGAGGTGGCTGCCAAATTCTACAATGGGGCGCACACTTGTATATATTATAACTAAATGTCAGCGAAGGGGTAAGCAGAGAAGAAATATGGTCGGAGTTATAACAAAACTCGATATACTTATATCTGCAGGCGTCTTGAGTGGAAATCCGACATACAAAATATTTTTCCCGTCCCCGAAGGGGTAGCCCCTTTCTTATATTTAAAAGATTACTAAATATGTTTTCATTTTTCTAATATTTTAAATTAGATTAGTGTGTTAATTACGTATAATTATTTTTTTATATATAAAGCCCGCTGTTATGGAAAAATAGGCGCCTGAAGATATAAGTATATCGACTATTGTTATACGGCCACATATCCTCTCTGCATTCTTACTTTACAAATGTGGATATAGAGTAAAAATAATCGTTTAGGGGATCAACTGTCCGAGGGATCAACTGTCGGGGGGCCAACTGTCGACGGATCAACTGTCAGGTCACCCTATAATCATAGCACCGTCGATAATATTCTACACAAAAGTGGTTTTGGCATTAGATTAGAAAATTTAGAAGCTTTAGAGATAAGAAAGCCGTTCAAATTGATATTAATAAATTTAATATACACCATAACTTGTATTAAAGTTCCATTTTAGATATGTTTCATGTTAACTCAAAATTTCCCACTTCCTCTTGATCTCTCCCTCCTTTGATATTCTGCCTGTATATTGTCCTATTCTATTATATATGTAAGCATATCTCTGTCTCATTGTTCCGTTGTTTAATTTTATATGTCGTCTCCCTCTTATTCTATTATGTATTATATATTTTTTTAAATACATCAATGTTCATAAACTTTTTTTAAATGGTTTTTTATGACAGATTTTATACTATTCTTCTATTAGAAGCATTTGCTTGTGGATATAAGAGGAGTGTACATACATTATGAATTGTCAAGTAATATAATATATGTTATCTACATGTATATGTGTTATACTAGGTACATTACAGTTTGATTTAAAAAAAACATATATATAGTAAATCTGGTATATAGAGACATTTATATTATATATCAGAAGTATTATAATGTATTTACAAATGTTTTTATTTCAAATAAAAAATAAATGTTTTGGGAAACAAGCAAATTTCGGAATATGTATTCTGAATGCAAGTGCAAGGTTAGTTCAATTGGAAACATGTTTCGCCCATATGCATAATGCTCAGGCTATTTATATTTGTTTTGTTTTAAATTTTACCCTGACGAACCTTGGGATAAGGGAAACTGGTAATAATGAAATAGTGGTTCAAAACAGTTTTATTTGATAAAATAATAAATGTTAAATTATTGCCATAAGATAAATACATTTTAAAAGAGAAAAAAAATGACAAAGCACTGCATTTCAGAGGTCACTAAGTTCGACTTGAAAGATGTCTGAACATCTTAAGCGCTTTTAATATTTGAGATATTTTTCTAGTTATTGAAATTTTCGTCTAACCCTTTGAAGATCCTCTTTTATTAAGAGATATCTTCTTTAAAAGAGTTCTTCAATTCTGATTTTTTTTTAAACCTGCTCTTCACCAAAAACCTGTACGAAAATAAATTAAATCTCTCATGTTATTATTAATCTCGTTTTAAAAGCTACTTCAATCGAATAATTTTTTTTCATAAAACTCTTCGTATTTTTCGCGTCAGTATATTTCACATAATTTAATATTCATCCTATCCGTTCTCCGCGTGTTTTTTTTCCGCGATATGTTTAATTCAGTGCCTACGTCGCAGAACATTAAATGGGTTAAGCAAATACAACGCACATCCTCAAATCTTTTCAAACACAAAGCCCTTAATCTATACTAAAACGCGACAATACATGGGACCTATCTCCCGAGGCATCAGATTAATATTCCTTTATCATCCTGACAAGAGATCAGAGAATGTCCCAAAATTATTCACAGGCCTGTCTTGGGTTTGTAGCAATGCTGTGCTCCTCATAAATACAATCATGGCTGCCTATTAACTCACCTACAAGCACTCTTAATCCGGCTACTCCACACAAGGTTGTTTCAAATTCAAAGCTACTAGATTTAAACTTTTGCCGTACACGTTGTAAGAACAACCCGGGCTGTGCGTTCATTGTCTGAACATTTAGCGAACGGTCCCTTATTCCAAGTACCTAATTTGTTTTTAACTCTTAACATCTGGTTACTTGCAGACAAATTGTTGTAGTTTGTAGATTGTTAGATAAGAAATTAGTTTATTTGGCGACCTCTGCGGCAATTCTGTTGACTCATTGACTCTGGACACAGAAGTAGAGAATTCGAACACAGCGTGAAATTTTGTATATATTTTTTTGTTAAATATTTTTTAAGCGTAAGAAGAGAAGGTATAGTGGAAGTACCTAGCTATTCAAATATAATCGTTAACAAAAGCGTAAGCCAATTAGTCAAAGTTTAGATTCTGAATGGCGCTTCCCAATAAGCGCAATTAATACTAAATGCATTTTCCATTCTGAAAGAAACGCAAATATTTGTTTTCAATCAAGTTATTCCAATAATAATTATGTTAATTTTAGATTAGTAGAAAATGTTAATATAGATATCCCATAGAAATAAAAATCAGATAGGTATATCAGAGGCACTATCTTGATTATAGATCAATTCGGGTAGAATCTTGCAGTCTAATGGAAAGATAGCATCCAAAAATATATGTAAATTAATTTAAGATGATATTAACGGTTCTTAAATTGACGTATGATGTCGATAAAAATGACGGAGAATAATTTATTTATAAAATACATGATATTAAATGGAGACAATAACATGGAGTAGATACATTAGAGCACCATACTAGGCGGCTGCCGGTTTCATGGTGACTAATGGAGTATAGTTACTTTGTATGAAGTCTAGTGTAAACATATGTATTTATTATATTAATTACATGAACATGCTGACAATTGGAAAAATTATAAAAGAAAGTAGAAGATAGAAAAGAGAAAAAGACATGCGTAAGGATTAGATCACAAAAATATACGTTTTTTAATATGTGCAAGCATGCACACATGTGCACATAGGTGCACACATACATAATGGAGTGACACTATCTCAATTGGTCAGAGCGCGGATCTCAGATAGACCGAGAGGTTTTGAATTCGAGACCCAGATGCGACAGCTACCTTTTTATTCTGTGTCTTTTCGAACTCATATTATCATTTGTGATTTGTTAATATTATCGTCAATGATAAAAAAATATTACAATAAGGTTAATAATAAGCTTCAATAAATTATTCCAATAATAATTGAGAAGGAAATATACCCACGTCTGCACTTCGTCTGTTTTTTGTACACGCTACATAGTAGCCAATAGCAAAGTATGTAACAGCAGAAGAGTTATACATTTTTATTTATTATTGTTATTTGAAAAGTTTGAATGATCAATAAAAACAGAATGTGTAATGGATATTTAATAATAAAAAAAAGTGCAGGCCGCCTCAGAACATTTCTCCCTAGTGAGGACTGTGAACACCGTGACTTTAAACTTGGGGTTATAATATTATACTCATACTAAAATACTCTCTATAAAATACGTTTTATAATCTAAATTTATAAAGTCACATACATGTACAACGTTTACATGGAAACTAATAAAAAAAAATAATAACAACAGCAAAAATTTAAATCACGTCACATTACATAGCATTCATGAAGACCTAGATTCAATTATGGTATCCTCTCACCCTGTTATTACGTCATCACGACGACTCATAAATTATTATCGATAATGAATTGTTAACCAACCACCGAAATAGCCATTGTTATTAAAGCAAAATACCTCTTGAGAGGCCATTCTTTTAAAATCGATAAATTCCTCAGCAATACAAGATATTCAGTATTCTATTGTACGCGGTACCGCACAGCGTTCATAAATTCTTACCGTGGTCAACCCTTAATTAAATAATAATTGCTTAGCTTAAAAACAAGCCAGGACCAACGGAGCAGTAAATTACCGACCTGGTTAAGGATTCGGTCAGTGCCTGAAAAAGGAACCAAACAAATAGAAGAGATCAACCTCGGATGGAACAAAAACCACTTACGTGGAGGGTCTAATTTAGCCGGAATTGTGCGGTGTGTACTGTACAGTACTTATATGTACTCGTATATTGCAGAAATATAATCACGAGCAGGGGGTGGCAAACTCTCAACCCATTGGGAAATTAAAAGTATTTGAACAAAATAATTTGACGATAAATTTAATATTAAATGTGGCGGAGTTAGGGGACGAGGTGACAAAGTACGGTCACAGGGGGTACTATAAACAATATATTGATCGACAAGCGGTTCAAGGCTGTTGGGCTGTAGCTGTAAGGGGTCGGTTACTGGAATAGTATCCGTCGTAAAATAAGATTTAATAGTATTTGTAGGCCAGGCACTTCAAAATAAAATGAAAATACGTTACAAATCGAAATTACCTATGAGCTCCTCGTAATATTGATTATTTTCTGGCTACAGTTTCAGATTGTCACATTCAATAAAATGCCGTTATTTAGGTTCAGAAAGTTGATATCTGTTAAAACCATTAGATAGATATACCAATGAAAGCAGTGGCGTGCAGTCCATAAAGACTGAACAGCTTAATCGGAACCAAAGTTAAGCAAGAAGTCTTTAAACCTAAAGAAAAGGATAAGGAATTTTCCTTGAAAAGAACCAGAATAGGCCTCCAGATCTAAATAGCTAGGTACTAACTCATATTGTACTTACCGCATTAGTTTAGTGTTTTCTAGTACTCAGTCCAAGGGGATTACTTATATATCTATTTACCTTCCACCGCCCAGATTACCTTTTTTAATTCAATAACATTTCTTACGCTTCTACTTTTATATGCTTTGCCACTAAAAGCACAATCAATAATCTTAACGGATATTTATAATATTGTAAATATGTATGTAAGTTGTAAGAGTTTTAAGTCATAGTTGTTAGTAATTTTGAAATATCGTGTATAAAATATGAACTTGGTCATAAATATGTATTTGGTTTATATACTCGTATGTATCGGGTTTATATCCTAGTTTTATCTACTGAAGTCTAAATTGTAAGTCACTAGCTATAAGTCATCGATATAAGTCACTAGTTATAAGTCTTAGTAGTAAGTAATAGTTACTTACACGTTTAAGTGATATGTTACATAAATTATTTGTAAAGCGCCCTTGAGGTGATTTTCCCACGAAAACAGCGCAAGTAAGTGCATATGTGTACATTCCCGAAGAAGGTTGAGTCCAACTGAAACCGGTCGAATGCATAAATATATATAAATAAAATAAAATTATTTTTATTTTTATATGAATACCGCACAAGAAGAGTCCCAAACTGCTTCCAACCATCTGGAGCCAGTGAGACTATGGCATTCCCAATTGGGGAATGTTGTGAGGCTGAAGGTATTGGGGAGGGGAAGGAGAAGAGGAAAGGAAGGTGGGGAAGAGGGGAAATGGGGAAATACCTGGCTATTCAGATCGGGTCACCAAACACGGCTAAAACGCCATTTCAAGCAACGTTTCAATTCTGAATGGTGGTCTTTCACCAGGACGATACTGAGAGTATCTTCCACTCGGGAACGTGCGCAAATATACTATATATTATTTTTAAATGAATTAATTGTGAAACATCACAAATTAATTAAATAAAAATTACTTGCCCACGCCGGTATTTGAACCCTCGATCTTCGGATTCGTAGTCGAGAGCCTTACCCCTCGACCATGGAGGCCGTCAAACTGGCTTAAAACAAAAACATTTTTCATTTAAATTATTACAAAATATGTTTACATTTTGCAAATGTTTTCAAATAGATCATTACAGTTGTGTTAATAACGAATTTTACAAAACACGTTCTTATGGGAAAAAAAACAAAGGTACAGCATGTTTTGCTGAAAATGAAATATTTCGTAACGTATTTTAACTAGTTTTACGTAAAAAAAAACCAGGCTATCACTTTTTTTCAATGTAATGAACATAAAAAAACTAATTGTTTGTATTCCAGTTCAGTTAGCACTGATAATAATAAAAGCAAAAGCTTGTTCTTTATTTCTTAGGACCTATGTTTTGCTGTTGATTTGTCTTTCTTTGCAGATTGTAAATGGCTTGTTCCGTGATCAGTAAAAATTTTCTGTTTTTTCCTAAAATATGTAAATCGGGGTATAATAGTACTCTTTAGACAAAAAAAAAACAAAAAACAAAAAAACAGATACCAAATGCGACTCAATCAGTCATTTATTGGTAGTCACTTTCTTCAAGACGAAGCTCTGTTTATGGACATCTATAGGAAATAAGGATTAGGTTAAGCTGCCTAAGTATCTAATAGGTAGGCCTTAGAAAATATTCATGGTCTAGTTCAGTAATTCAAGATCTGTGCGTCACGTCAGTAGCACAACTACTGACCCTCTACATATCGTAAGTGTAGAACTGTAGTACTGTAGAATTCGGCAGCTACTTCTGGCATGCAGCCCCAAAATGCCTTAAAAAACCATTGATTTTATGCAAAAACGGGCTCTCCGTTTGATAGATTCCCCCATCCCAATAAACGGATTGCAATCTTTGGAACACAAACGTCAGATCATGTGGGAATCCCGTCCTTGTTCTACCGATGTTTGAATAGACGATACTTCGAGGGACTAGCATCATTGATCTCTTCAGCAATGGTGCATAGTTACGCAGTATACAGTAACATTTGTACACGATTGACATTTGTCACATGAGAACAGGTCGCTTCTACGAATCGTTAGTGTTCAACAGCTCGGCTGCTTTTCGTCCCTCCTACAATGTGGGTATTTTCAAGACACAGGTTTACTTATTCTTGTCCTCAAAAGAACCCCCAGACATCACCCCCAAAATGATATAGGCCCTGAGGGAAATTATTTTTGTCAGGGTCTCCCGTGTGGAAAAAGGAAAATTTGAAAGTGACTGAGTGGATTTGTTATGAAAACTAAACCGAATTTCATTAAGAAATGAACCAATATTGTATTAGAACTCGAGTGCAATCTTGGAGAGATCATTTAATGAAAAGTAACTGGATTCTGGGAATCCATTGAACGCTTTACTACAATTTTCAAAGAATTAGTTCATTTGTTCTTGGGCACAAAAAAAAAAATTTTTTCGTATTTATTTCCTATTGAAAGAAGTATGATAACAATGGGAATTCATATTATAAGGAACTGAAATGTTGTGCCTACATAGCGGAATAGGAAAAAAAACGAAATAGTGATTTTACGACTTATTGATGAAGCCATTTTTGAAAAGGAAAACATTATAGTATACAAAAACATACGAATTCCTATCTCAATGATTGACTGAGCTATTAAAGGTAATTAGTTTTGAAACATGTTGCGTAGGTACTGATATTCTAGACTGAATGATTGTTTATTAGCTGGTACAACGTTTTGTTGTACAGTTTTAGAGACTCTGGTTAAGTTTGTAATAATCACGTTCTTCTTAGAAAGTTCCCGATTTATTATCTGTTTTCTGATTATACATTGATCTGGTAAAGATACAACCTTCTAGTCTAGGTTATGAGCGATGTTCGTAAAGCTGCTATTGATTGTCGAAGTGTAATGCTCGGAATGTGTTCGGTTGTTTTGATTTATGTATGTATATAAAACATAACATATATTAGATATCGCACAAAAAACATCCCAAAATCAAGCATTGCTTTTATAATAACAGGACAACGTCGAGAAGTAAACAAAATAAATTGTTCAGAAACAAAAACACAATCATTTTGTACACTTCTTTTAAAATAAGGCCATAATGGTATTTTTACCAAAATAGAGAAAATATCTTGCTTTTTGCCTATTAATCCAATTGGATATCAATTTCTTCAGTTTTTCTAAATCGAAGTTTTTATAAACAGTTAATCGTTAACCTGTACAAAGCTAAGGTCAAAATGGTTTGCTTTAAATTAAGTTTAAATTACTTCATATAAAAATACAATAAATCACGAATCAAGTCATAAATTAGAAATACTTTTTTTTTAACACAAGTCGAATTAAACAATGTTATTATTTATTTCTGAGAGTATTTTAGTTATTGTTAGATCTGTTTCGGTATTCAAACTTCAATTGTCTGTGTAAGAACTTAATAAAAACATTATTAAATATGATTTACTTAATGTTTTTTTTTACCAATTAAACACAATACAAATATGAAATCTTTTTAAAAGATCAATATTATTAAACAAATTTTCTTATCGTACGTACGGAGCTACCTGGAATTTGGATCAGTTATTTATTTTCCAATTTATGAAATACACATTATTAAAATCGAAACAATTCAAAACAAATTAATAAAACACCTTTAATACATTTGTACGATTTAATAACTATGCAGAGGCAGCTTCTTAGTTTAAAATTGATTCATTGGATGTAGAAGCCATCACATAGAATAGATGTAGCTACAATAAAACAGTTAACAATAATAATTTAGTTTTTAACGTCATGTTTATCATCGTTTTTAAAGATGTGTCATATAACGGCCGATTTCCATTTTAAGGGAAACGTTCGTTATGTTTTTGATGAAGGGCACAAACTGGAAGACAGATGTCAATTCCGGATCCTTCTTTAATATCTATGCTTGAGAGGTATTTAAAGGTGATGTCTTAATTAATGTTTTTTTTTTTATTTAGGTTATTAATGTAATGGTAATATCATGAATTTAATTTACTTTATGTGTTATTATTATAATATGTAATGTACACGATATCTTGTGTAGACGTATTTAATTACCACAAGATCTCGGTAATACAACATTATTCTTGTACTTGTCATGAGCGATTTTTTGTCGTATTTGATATAATTTTATTAATTTCGATATAAATTTTATGCTTTTAATTTTTATATCTTGTTTTATTAGTCACAGGGAGGAAATCGATAATTGGTTTTATTTTCGGTATACAACCGTATGCAGTAGCATGCAGTCCATGAAGGCTGAAAAGCTATTCCTACCCCAAGAAAAACGAACAAAAGATTTTATTTAAGCGATAAACGATCAAAATATATTTTTCCACTACGCCCATTTATTCAGTTGGCCAAAACAATCAGCGGAAGAAATTGGACATTTTCAAATATGCAATATACGAGTTATACTCGAAATTCACAGAGCCTTTCTTTGGCCATAGAGCAATGCATGTGTTTATAAAATGATAAATTATCCACTGTCGATTTCCAAAAACAAATATATTTAAATAAAATAGATTGAAATTTATTGCTCACACTTTTATCCGATATTAAAGTGACTACTTGTTACTTAATAAGTTCTCCATTTAAGATATTAAAGTGGTGAAAATTTATGGAAATCTTGGGATTACAAGTAAATAAAAATGTTAAAAAAATTTAACACTTATCGTCATGGTAAAATAGCGTCGATGCTATTCAGAAA
>JAHDVE020001332.1:0-29394 GCA_022606495.2 Halesus radiatus
AGATAGTAGTTTATAGTGCGAAATTCGATCATTATACGTTCCGAATTGATCAGATAAACCTTAAATAATATGATGTTATGTTATGTTTGATAAATAAATAAATACATAAAAGATTTGGTGGAATGAAGTTATTAAAAAAAAATCTTTTGTTTTTATCCAGATCGAGATATTAAGTTTTATTAAATTTGTTTTATTAGATGTGTTCTCTCTTCTTTGTTTCAAAGACGTATTCATGTGATTATACAGTTTAATTGCACAGTATTTAAAATTTCTTTGTCCTACGAAATTATGAAAATTGATTTTTTTCATGATATATATATGATAATTTAAAACGAAAATAAATAAAATACTTCTCATCCGTACTAGATATTTACTCAACGTTTAATTTTAAAAAAATATTCCATTCAGTTTGGATGGGTATTTTGACCTCAAATTAAAAATTAAGTTATGTATGAAACAGACAGCGCAGTCCTTCCTCTTAAGGGGGTAGTTTGTTGAAGTTCTTGTTAAAATAATTGATTGGGATTGTAGGGGAATATGAAGATTAGATTCATGAAGACATGAAGGATTGCAAATTTAGCGTAAAGTTGTCTAATTATCATAATGTCTAAAAGCTTGAAAATTTCAGCAGAATCTGTAACGTGATTTAAAGAATAATTTTAACTTTTGTGTTTTGCGCTTTTACTAGTTTGTCTTTGCAAATATTAATTGCACTTCCCCAAGACAGTAGTCCATAAAGACATTGCACAGAAGGATCCGACGCCCACGTTTACCTTTATCATAAGATCGTAAACCTTTTAAATATTAGTCGGTCGAATAATGATTACATTCGCTTTAAATAATGGCTGCCTCCCAGCGAGCGTTTTGAAGCAGACGATGCTTTCATTTGTCTGAAAATATGCAAAACCAATTCACTTCTGCGTCATATACCCGTATTCTCCTTACACTTCGTTCATCGTTCATCCGCTCAGCATGCCTAAACCATCGAAGCATCCCATTCTTAATCTTATCTATTACGCTTGTATCAGCCTAGCTTTCTTTCCGGAACTCTGCACTTTTAAGACGGGGACGCTTCACATTTTGTTAAACGTTTTTAGATTTTTAAGATTTCAAAATTGCTTCGCACCTCAGACCAAATGGAAGGTCATTCCAAGAATTGTGGACCCAGCAAATTTAAAGCTCTGTCCGCAAATA
Organism: Halesus radiatus; assembly: GCA_022606495.2. NCBI lineage: Eukaryota > Metazoa > Arthropoda > Insecta > Trichoptera > Limnephilidae > Halesus > Halesus radiatus. The sequence continues at coordinate 1,195 of JAHDVE020001332.1, forward strand.
TGGCACCATTCGTACGAGAGGGTTAAACCGGTCTATATATGGTGTTACCACACATATTCCTTAGAAATCTTATTTCTACAGCAGTTAGCAATCAGCATTTTTATTATTATTTTATTTTTTATTGTTTTTGTATTTTATCAGTTTCCATTTTCTATGTAACGATTGAACATAACTTAAGTAGGTAATACATACAATACATTTTAAGTATAAAGCATATTATATTAACTAACTAACTAACTAACCATCACGCCGTTTCCCCGCAGGGGTAGGCAGAGATGACAGACCGCCAAACAACTCGATCTTGGCATACACTTCTTGGTTCATTCGCTTTCATACAACGTCTCATACATTCTCTTCTGTTATTCCGACTTCTAACATGGCCCGACTCAAGTATTTGATTCGCTTGATCTATTAATAATAATAATGTTTTATTATCTTCTTTTTTATAGCAAAATAACAAATAATTATATCATCATTGGGATTTCCCGTGCTGAGGATTTCATTTACAAAACACGAAATTACATTATATTGAACAGATGTGCTTGATGAAAAAAAACATGAAATGTAAGGTGGGGTGTGTTTTAAGTGTAGTTGAGTGGTTTCGATGTTAGTCTGTATTTGGTGTTAATATATTTTCTGTTTCAGATCTCCCTATTTAACGTATCCATTGTTTTATTTGATTTTTAAATTTATTATGGTTGTTGTGATTTTTAAAGGATAGTGGTATTTTGTTGTAGAGTTTAGTACCATAGTATAAGTTTTTTTTAAATGTGTTTGTGGTTATTTGTACTTGATCTAGTGTTTCTAATATATGTGATTGTTGTTATTTCTTGTTTTTTGTATTTATGAATGTAAAGTAGAATTGTTTTAGAGAATAATTATTTCATTGACATAATGTTTAGTTTTTTGAAGATTTCGTTAGTGTTAGTTCTTACAGGGACTTTAAGTATAATTTTCATGATGGCTTTTTGTGTTCTAATGAGTAAATTAAGAGTATTATCATTACCACTGTCCCATCCGATAATACCATATTCTAATAGTGATTGGCAGAGAGCCATGTAGATCTTAATCAAATCTTTTGTACTGAGGACATTCCTGATTGTTTTAAAAAAGGAAGTTAATTTTTAAATTTGTACTTTAAATAAATAATGTGGTCAGTCCACTTTATATTGTTTCTCATTTTTTACGCCCCCGTTATGTGGTTAACATTTTCCAGCGATAGACATATTTACATTGACCATTTAAATGTGGTAAGCTATGAATTTTCCAATTAAGGTTTGTTTCTGAATTTTTAATATTGTTTATTTTAAAAATGATGAATTAAATTATTTGAAGTACGTAAGTATAATGCATATATTATAAAAGTAGAGTCTCAGTCCTCTTCACTGGGTTTTTTTTTACATGAATACCGCACAAGAGTCTCAACTACTCCCAACCATCTGGAGTCAGTGAGACTATGGCATCCCCAATTGGGGAATGTTGTGAAGCTGGAGGTATTGGTGAGGGGAAGGAGAGGGGGGAGAGGAAGGTGGGGAAATACCTGGCTATTCAGATCTGGTCACCAAACACGGCTAAATCCATTTCAAGCAACGTTTCAATTCTGAATGGTGGTCTTTCACAAGGGCGATACTGAGAGTACTTCCCGCCTTGGAACGTGCGCAAATATACTATTTATTATTTTTTATATTAATTCATTGTGAAACGGCACAAATTAATTAAATAAAATTTACTTGCGCACGCCGGGATTTGAACCCGCGACCTTCGGATTCGTAGTCGAGAGCCTTACCCCTCGACCATGGAGGCCGTTTACTTTCATCCTTCCTGTACCAGTTTCATGCCTCACTGCCATACATCAGGATTGGTATCAGCACTCCATCGTGGACTGCTAGCTTCAATTCATTTTAGCTTTTTTTTTATAATTTTTTCTTTTATGTTACACATCACAAGAGAACCCCTGTCTATACGGTGTAAAGAAAGGGAAACTCTATCACCACCCGACTGGACAGCGTTGTGAGGCGGGTCACGGTAGGGGCAGTAGGAAGGGATTTATTACTGTGGCTCTTGAAGAACCTTATACATAGAGAATTTACAGAAAAATAATTTGTCGCACTGCTTGAGTTTACCTACGAGGCAAAGAAATATTTAATTTTATTACAATAATAATACTGTTAAAAAAATATTGCCAGACGATCTTCGTCCTCTTTGTAGGTTTGCCATTTGAATGCTTTAAACTATTTAATTTAATGTTATCCGAATGTGAAAGGTAGTTAGTGCCTGAATGCGTGCAATCAACACTAATTGCGATACCCGAAGGGGTAATCAGTGTCAATGGAGCGCCCCAAAACAATTTGCAAACAAATTCATCTAGAGTCTATAATATAAAGTAGGATAGAACTTGTATGGCTGTTTGTATGTTTAAAAACAGGGTTAATGATATTTGTACAACTGATAATAAATTCCAACTGATATATCGCACTCTAGCAAATACATTGTCATAACCAACATCGTAAACTAAAATGGTTGTTACGATAAACCAACTTCTTCAGTAATTTTTTTTAGTACCAACTTCTAAGCTATATTATTTAAAACAGTATGTAATATTATCTATATCTGTGTATAAAAATCAATGTGTATTACCGGAACGGTTTCGCTGAAAATAGTACAGCTTGTTTTTATTAGTGCCGGGAAGGTTTAGAAAGTATTTTGAATGAAATCCAATAAGTAAAACGGTTGCCATAACGTTTTAAAATTAGTATGAAAAACATTGAACCCGTCATGTCGACGGCCTCCATGGTCGAGGGGTAAGGCTCTCGATTACGAATCCAAAGGTCGCGGGTTCAAATCCCGGCATGCGCAAGTAAATTTTATTTAATTAATTTGTGTTGTTTCACAATTAATTAATTTAAAAATAATATATATTATATTTGCACACGTTCCAGAGTGGAAGATACTCTCAGTATCGCCCTGGTGAAGGACCACCATTCAGAATTGAAAAGTTGCTTGAAATGGCTTTTAGCCGTGTTTGGTGACCAGATCTGAATTGCCAGGAATTTCCTTACCTCCCCCTTCCCCTTCTCCTTCCTCTTCCCAATATCTTCAGCCTCACAACATTCTCCAATTGGGAATGCCATAGTCTCACTGGCTCCAGACGGTTGGGAGCAGTTGGGACTCTTGTGCGGTATTCATATAAAAAAAAAAGTTTGATCATTTCATTGATATAACACTCTGGTTAGCCACAGATTGCATATTCAATGGAAGAAGGTTTTTTGGGGTAGAATATTTTCAAAATGGAAAACACGAGTAGGTACCTACTTGTGAACTTTATGATTTAGACATGTTCTGAAAAAATAAACGTTTGGAATTAATTAAAATATTCAAATGAATGTTTCTTTATTTGGAGATAGTTACTTTCGCTGTCAAATCAATTATGGCACCCTAATGACAAGCAAGAATTCACAACATCATATCTTTATTAAATAAAAAAATCCCGAGCAAGGCCGGGTACACATCAGCTAGTACTTCAATAAAATTTAGACATTTGCTGCTAACTATGTCTTTTGAAAATTTGTTCCTTATATTAAAAAAATTTCACATTTGAATTTGACAGATCGTTTTGAAGAAACATTGCAAAACATCATAATTCGTTTATTTACATTTTTTTTAAATACCTCTATGAATCTAATTTTGTTTATCTAACATTTAATTCATGGTTATTTTGGTACACACGTTTCAGAAATATAGAAAATTGCCTTTTCCGTGTAATTGTCACTCTCGCAAAGCGTTAAAAAAACAGTTTCATCTCATAACATAATCATCTCCTTTTTTAAAGTACCGCCATTTTCTGGATACCGTTTGGTGAAAGTAGAAAACATGATCTTGGACCATTGTGCCCTTTTAAACTTACAATAATATTCCTATGAGTCATCTTGGTGCTGTCATTTAAAACCATTTAAAAGATCGCAACGTGCTGATTTTTTGTCTACTATAAAATGTCAGACCGTACATGTAAATTGTAACACATATTATAAAAATTTGTTTCATGTAAAATCCATATACCTACACGTAATTGGATACAAACGGTATTTCCGATGGTGACGTCATCAGCTTCAAAGTTATCCGTGTCAATCAGTATCTTTTTTTAACAAGTGATAAAACAGCCCATTGTCTTTACTTACGCAGGTACCTATATACTTAAGAGGCTTCCACACGAGCGGGCGGCCTACCTGCTGGGTGGCCTGACCGAAATTGTATTTTGCCGCCACACGGCAGATTTCACCAGTGGTCATATAAATATAGTCGTTAGCGTACGTCTCATGGATCGCTCCTAGTTGCTACAATTGTCAGTAATAATATGAACGTCAGCGGAAGCGTACGCACCTTACGAAAACACCTCCGTGTTCAACACAAAAAAAAAACTTCGCACTGATATTGATAATCCAAGAAAAATAACATCTATTTTAGGTATCTTTTGCTTAATTGGGCGTTATAGATCACATATGACAAAATACAATTTTATTTTACTTTTTACAAGCAAAAAACCTTAGGTAGGGGCATATTATTTGGAAAAAAATATATCATGTGTCAACTACTATAATACGGGCATGTGCCTAGTTTGGTAGCCGAAAATAATCTAAACTTTGTACCGAAACTTATAAATATGAATAAATAAAATTTTAAAAAAATACCCATCAAATTTTTGAATCATGAGACGGACTTGTTACAGGGCGTATTTCTTTAGCGAATTACCAGAGGAAATTCAAATCGAAGAAAATAAATTTAAAAATAAATAAATTTTACGCAAAATTGTAATTAAAATATCCGTGTATTGTATCGAACATAGCGAATAAAGCGCAATTTCCAAAGTGAAATTTCAAATTCCAAGACTTATTCACTCAGCGGAGACAAGGAGTGTTGCCATTGTTTGCCAAGTCGAAAACTAGAAACTCGATTAATATATTTTTGCCATCGGCCACACTGCTGTCTCGCCCGATGACAGCCGCTACACGCTTTGTTTTGACTTTTGACCGGAAATACTAGGTCTAGTAATTCCGTTCTCCTTTCCTGCGGCCACGCCTCCTCTGGGCCAGAAATTTGCCACCACATGGTTCGTTTTGCCCATTTATGGCGAAATAACTGGGCCATCCGCTCGTGTGGAAGTCACTATACTCGTGAAATATTGAATACGCGCGTTGTTTCACGTAATTTAAATATGAAAGGTGCCTCAATACAAGACACGCTACATTTTTACAAACAGGGTAGGCACCTACTCGTAAATTCAGAGGAAATTAAAAATGTGAACACGCGATTGGAGAGTAAACAGCGTTACCCTACAATTTCCGAAATTGCCAAATTGCATAAGCGCCTTTGCCCAGGGCCAGACTAATGACGTTTTGACTTTCATCAAACTTTTTTTTTAAGTTTTAAATATTAAGGTAATAGTGAATCAATAAGGAACTCCAGTTCATTTTTTTCAATCAATAATGACGTTCAAAATAAAATACCAGTATATTTCGATTTTTTTCTAAACTTAGTTTTCATAGATAAAATAATTTTCAAAGTTTCAATTTTTCAAATCCCACCAATACGCTCCAAATCTATGGCCTGTAAAACTTATATTTAGTTATACTTTAGTATGAATCTCTTTATATAAAAATGAATGTTTTTTGTCTATTTGTCCTCGATTTTCTAGAAAATTACTGGACCGGTTTCGCTAAATAGCACGGTTTGTTCTTATTAGTGCCGGGAAGGTTTAGAGGGAATAAAATCCAATATGTAAAACTGTTGCTATAACGTTTTAAAATTAGTATGAAAAACATTGAACCCGTTATCTTGTATTGTGGCTGGCCACAGATTACATATTCAAAAGGTTTGTTTGGGTAGAATATTTTAAAAATGGAAAACACAGGTACCTACTTAAAAACTTTATTATTTAGATATATTTTGAAAAAATAAATGTTTGGAATCAAATAAAATTTTCAAATGAATGTTTCTGTGTTTAGAGAAAAGTAATATTCAAAAGGTTTGTTTGGGTAGAATATTTTTAAAATGGAAAACACAGATACCTACTTAAGAACTTTATTATTTAGAAATATTTAGAAAAAATAAATGTTTGGAATGAAATAAAATTTTCAAATGAATGTATCTTTGTTTAGAGATATGTAATAGTCATCACAAGGCATTACTATAGCTGTCAAATCAATTATGGCACCCAAACGACAAGCAAGAATTCATAACTTCATAACTTTATTTCTAAAAAAAACGAACAAAGCCCATACACACTATTTCCTTTATAGCTATCCTACAAAATATTTATAAAATTTGTTGCTATAGAGAAGACATTATTAGGTCCTTTTTCTGATTCAGTTTCCAGCCAGGAAAACCACAAAAGAATCTTTTTCACTGTTTTCAAATTTCAATCTGTTAAATACATCTGTCAATCTTAGGCAAAATAGTTTTGCAGAATAAAATATTATTTTTTCTCAAATTTCTATTGGAAATAGTACGCATTGCCATAACGTGAAAAATAGTCGTTTTTGCAGAAAAGGGTACTTTAATTAAAACAAACTTTTAATTGAATTTTTTTTAAAAAAGAGCGTTTTTAAAAAAAATATTTTTTATAAAAGAAAAAAAACAAAAGGATTTTGTTATTTTATAGTAAAAATAATAATGTAAGTCGATTCCTTAGGCTCTAATTACCCTGACTCAATATATAATTCAATTTCCCCCATTTCGGAAATAGATAGTTTTGCATTACTGCCCCACATACGAGTATAAGCATTGCAATAATATGCTGAAAGCGTTTTTTTTTCAAATTTTGAAATTAACGCCATCTGTGATCGTAAGTTTTCAAGTTTACGATTAAGAGTAAAGTAAACGTGAAATCCGCACATAGATGGCGCTAATTAAAATTCATTATGCATAATGCTTTTATACTTTTCTTAGCACATAATGCTTTTATACATTGATATGAATAATTTTTTGTTGGCATGTGTACATACGGAATATGAAATAGAATTAAATTGTTATTGGAAGTTTAAAGCCTACGTTCTTCTAGACACCATGGTCAAATTGTATCTTTCTGAAAGGAGATGATTCTACATCATATTTTAAAGACAATTTTATGTTAAAATTAATTTATTATTATTATTGTTTATTTTTTTACAGTAACTCCAGGAGGCTAACTAACAGGAGGCCCCGAGGTAAATAATTTCTCTCAAGGCCTATATCATCTTTGGGTATGATGTGTGGAGGGTCTTTTGGAGGACACGGAGGAGCGAATCTGGGTTTTGAAGAGACCCATTGTAGGAGGGATGAAACACAGAGGTCAGCAAATTATTCACAGCTGAGCTGTTGAAGACAAGAACGAGTCTTAGAAGCGACCCATTCTCATGTGACAAATGTCAATCGTGTGCAAATGTTGGGCTCGCGTTTGGCGTGTTTTCCGACTATACACCAGTACGGAAGGGCTCAATGATGCTAGTTCCTCAGAGCATCTTATCTTCCATCAAAATACCGGTAGAACAAGGACAGTATTCCCACCGGACGTCTGTGCTCCAAAGATTGCAGTCTGTTAAGATAGGCGAATCTATCAAACGGATCACCCGTTTCCACACTGTGTTGTCTAGGGATTTTTTCAGATATTTTGGGACTCCCGACCAGAGGTGGCTACCAAATTCTACAGTGAGGTGCACTTGCGATTTGTATAGGGTTAGCAGTTGTGTACTATTAAAGTATCTGCGGGCTCTGTACAGTATGCCCAGCTTTTGAGAGGATAACTTTACTCTGGATTCGATGAAGCCCCCATACCTGAGCTGGTCACTTAAGGTTACACCAAGCATATCAATGGAGGACTTGTTGGGAAAATTGCTTCCATTAAAGGAGAGTAGATTGTCATTTCGATCCCCTTTAGACGTAATTAGACATGATTGGGTTTTTGAAAGATTAAATTCGACAAAGTTATTCTTAACCCAAGAGGAGACCCTCTCGAAGTAACCATCCATTCTCTGCTTCAAACCCCGAGCCGTCGGAGTTTGTGTGCCCTTTGGGGACTTGTCAAACAAAAAGCTATCATGGACTGTACTGTCATCCGCATAACAATGGATTGGCGCACATGTCAAGAGAACTGATACTTGTGGGATGCCAGCATTTATTGTATGCGTGGAAGGGATAAAACCATCAGCAAACTGTCTGAATCAATCTCTCTCTCAAAAAGTTGGCAATCCACGTACGTAAGGACACGGAAAGTCCATAAGAAGGGAGTTTGTTGACAAGTCCTCGGTGCCAAACCCCGTCAAAGGCCTTAGAAATGTCCAGTGAGTCCTCGATGTCTCACCGTGACGTTCCAGGCACCGCCCCCAAACATACATCACATACACGGAAAAGATCACCACACAAGCTATTCCGCCGGAATCCGTACTGACGGTCATTAATAATTTTGTTTTTCTCGAGGTATGTGAGCAGTATGTCGTTGATCACACCTTCCATCACCTTGTACAGAACTGGTGTGATTGCTATGGGGCAGTAGTTGGCCGGGTTCAAGCGGTTACCTTTCTTAGGTATAAGATGAATGACCACTTTTTTCCAACCAGAGGGCACAGAGCCACATTTCAAGGACATTTTAAAGAGCTTGGTCAAAACTGGAGCAATTTCTGCAGCACACCTCTGCAATACCAGGGCAGGTATTCCGTCAGGCTCATTAGCTTTTTTAACCTCAAGCCCCCGTAAGACGTGGAGTACATCCTGTTTTCGGATCCTCGGCTTTTTCATATAGAAACCACAGTGAGGAACCGACGCCAGGATAGCGCCTTGATCATTGAGGGCCGAATTTTCTGTGAACATTTTTCCAAAAAGGTTGGCCCTTTCGGTGACAGTGTTTGGTAGTGAACCGTCGGGTCTGGTAAGAGATGACAGACAGGATTTGCAAAAATTACGACTTATGGAAACAGCAAGAGACCAGAATACTTTTCTGCCATGCGGGAAAGCAGCTAGCTTTTTGCTGGTCTGTAGGTTGTACTAAAAATTTTGACGTAGTGATGATTCTCTTGCTTTCCTTACCATTTCGTCATAAAGGTTGTCACAAAACTTGAATAAATATATTAACAAAATAATAATAAAAACAGCATATAAAATAAAAAACAAAAAAAAAACAAAATAAATCATTTATTAACAACAAAAACTGTTTCCTTAAACAAACTATTATATTTTTAAATACGTATTGCTTGGCAGTAAAAAACATAGTATAAAAAAAATTATGCGCGAGTAAATGTTTAATATTTTGTACATTTTATACATTGTATTTCTTAGAGTATAGTGATTCAGTGTACAAAAAAATAATATCTGCGTATGTATAAATAATGATTTCATAAAATAAAGGTTTGCGCAATAGACACAAGTATATAATAAGTTAACTATATAGATGTACGTAACAGTTCAAAGGGTAATATCATCAAATTATGGAAGGTACGAAAAATAGTGTGTAAATAAATCATTTTTGTTTCGATCGAACAATATTGATTCAAAATTATTACCACTAATAAATATATTGAATTAAAAAAATCTACATGTACAAGTAAACGCTTTTTACAAAAATATGTATTTAAATCTATGTATTCACCATACCAAAATTTGCGGTAGTCTAAGGCCCTTTGTACACAAGTACTCGTACTCAGCGATTCAAGTGTCTTCGCGATTACTGCAATATCTGCAAGAAGGTTCGTACACGGGAACACGTCGCTGACATTTTGTCGACTCGTCAGCGACCAGATTACCGAGGTCTTGGCCACTTAAGTCAACGAGACTTTGTGTACGGTCCTTCCAAAATGTGACAGAACTTATATTTTTAATATATCATTGAAGAAAACAGTGGCTTGAAAACAATCAATTAAATGAAAAGGTACTTCATTTTAAACCACTGAATTGTGGAAAATACTCTGGTATAAAAGAAAATAACTTTTCATACTTTTAAATATACATCTTTTGGGATTTTATTTGTCACAATGCGTTTGCTTTAGATTAATGGCAAGATACCAAAATCTATCCACGAGGGCTGTCTGTAAAATAAGGTCTCCAATGATTTTTCGCAGGGTAAGGTTATTTAAATTAACTCATACATTTTTGAAAGCTGGGGCTTTTTTCTATTTTTTCTACATTATCACCATTGTGATCGATGCATTTTTGCATGCGGTGTCCCATCTTTTTTATGCCTGTGTCATAGAACTCTCACGCCGCGTCGCGCAGTTGTTGCACAGGAGGCGTGGGGACAAAGACTTCGTCAAATGTTCTGTCAAAATCTTATCAAGAGTGATCACACTTTTATTTCATTCCAAAGGTTTATTTTTTTTATGACATCAGGGAGCATATCACATAGCTCCTGAACCGTTACCCGTCGATCTGCAAGCATTGCTTTTTACACTTTGGCAATTGTTTCGTCTGAAACCGATAGCCGTCCGGTATTCTTTTCATCATGGACATTCGTTTTTAAATTCTCTGCACCATTTGCGCACGTTTTTGGCGCTCATACATTGTTTTGCGTACACTTCATGTAACTGAGAATGAATACCTACCGGGGTTTTGTTCTTTGCACACAAAAAACGAATTACAGAACTTAATTCACACCTGGAAGGTGCTGCGGGTGGAAGTTCCATCGGGAACGGCTCCCACACCGAGACTAAGCGTCGCAGAGTGTGCAGTGTGGTGGGGATTTAGAGAGGAGGAACCAGGCTACACGCCAGTGTTGCCAGATCGCACGTAAATTCATTCCTCGTGACCGAGCACCTTGGGGACCTTATTCTACGGACAGCCCTCGTATTACATCTAGACATATGCAATCCTATTTTTATGTTGCTATTTACTTTTACCTGGATTACAAAACTTCCTTTTTTCATGTTTTCTTTCTCTATTACTAAATACATACATATTTTCATTTACAGGATTAAACTTTTTTTTCCTTAAATTTCTGCTAACTAAAAATAAATATCTGTTAATGTATTTAACCTTTTCATATCATTTATGTACATACTGTCATATTCTGTCTCGACAAAGGAACTTTTCCAGTGAAACAGGCATCGAACAATCCATTCCATAATTATGTTTTATCTTGATGAATATAAAAAAGTACAAAAATATTATTGGTGGCAACGCAGGTGTCGAGATTTCAGTAGCGATGTGCGGACTGTATGCGACAAGTTACTTGCGATGTGAGTACACAACATATGTATCGGATACTTGCGTAGCCTTGTGTATAAAAAGCCTAAATGCATTATCCAAAACCATTTCAAGACAGTAATAAACCTTATTACAAGATGTTGCAGATTGTTCCAGAATGAGGCAAATTGAAGATGTTCATCGTAAGAAAGAGGCATGGACAAAACACAATATCTGTGAAATAACAGCTTTTAGTGACCATTGAACCTAACCTAAATTTGCAAAATAATGCCGGATAATACATAAGTCCCATAATCAGTTCCAGGAGGTACAGATCGACATACATAACATTGCCATCGGGAGTGTTTCTGTAGCTAGACTGCAAGAAAACGAAGGTGCGCAGATGCATGGATCTTACCATGTACAGAAAGGGTGTGGTTTATTAGTAGTTCAGCATTGTTTGTTGGTTGCTTGCGACCCCGCACTCGCCTTTCGCAATGTAAGTCTTTTGTTTTCGGTCGAACTAGTGTGGATTTTATGAACACAAAACAATTATGGATTTAAAAAAATGTATGTTTGTTGTCTAGTTCCTCTTTTCGCTGCCTGAAGAGATAAGTACGTCAATGGTAGATGAGTTAATTTGAAAATCCGCCAGTGACTTCTATAGAGGCTCCCGTCATGAAGGAGCTCTTCTCTGAAGACAGGAAGGTGATCACCTCCGCAACCTCTGGAAAAGTTCAGTGGTTATAATTACATATTATTAAGTGTACACAGACGGTCCAAATCCCAAACAAGTAAGACAACTATTAATATGGATAGAAATACACATGGAGGGAGCTAGTCGGACTACATATTAACAGGACACTGCTACCTCGGGGGATACAAGCACCAATAGCTATAGAACATGCAATTTGTAGATGGTCCAATTTCCCACCTCTGTGGGAAGAAGGCTCAGTTACCTGGGGAGTTGAATACCATGATGTAGAACCAGCTCATTCCAAGAATGTGGACCCAGCACATTGTCTCTTTCCCCAAATTTAGCAGCATTCGTACAACGAGGGTTCAATCAGTCTGTTTGACGCATCAGATTTGGCCGACCCTAGCATGAGTTGCCTCTGAGTAAGATTGTCCCTCACGCAGAGATCAATCAAGTATAATAATAATAATAATCGGATGATTTTTATAGCGCCGTTTTTGTGAAAAATCACCTCAAGGGCGCTGTACAAATCTTACTTCCTATTCTTACATTATTCCTATATTATAAGTATGATGGTGAAAGTTATTCTAAATGAGGAGGTCTAATATTTTTATTTTTATTTTAATGAAAATGTATTATATTTAAAGAGTTAACAACGACAGTAAAATTTGTTTTTCTACATCTCCAAAAATGAAATTATGAGAATTCAAGTGAACTTAGTTGGTAACTTAAGTGGGTAAAATGTATACAATTGTGTGTCGTGATGTCACACAAGACACAATTCATAATTCGAACGGCAGTGCAGCGCCAGTCATTGTATGTCCCGTGACATCGCATACCGATCGGCCAGCCGGAAATATCAACATCTTGACGACTTTATCTTTGGTACTATTCAATATTTTGTTGTGTCCTCCATTAACAGAGGACTGAACGCAGTTGGCGCAAACAAAAAATTGTCCAAAGAAGCGAAGCTAGCAGTCCCCAATGGAATGCTGATACCAACCCTGATGTATGGCAGTGAGGCATGGAACTGGCAGAGGAAGGATGAAAGTAGACTGAATGCCGTAGAAATGAGATCTCTGAGTCGAATGTGTGGTAAAACCATGTATGATTGTGTAAAAAATGTTGAAATTCATAAAGAATGCAAGGCTGATGTAAGCGTAGTGAGCAAGATTAAGAAAGGGACGCTTTGATGGTTTGGGCGTATAGAGCGAAATGAAGAAAGGAGTGTAAGGAGAATATATGACGTGAATGTGAATGGAAGAAGAAGCCGGGGAAGTCCGAGTAAGACATGGCACGATCAAGTGAATCAAATACTTGAGTCAGGCCATGTCAGAAGTCAGAATAACAGAAGAGAATGTATGAGACATTGTATGAAAGTGAATGAAACAAGAAGTGTATGCCAAGATCGAGAAACGGCATGATGGCTAGTTAGATAGTTAGTTAGTTAGTTGTGTCCACAGCTTGCTCTAAATGTAATCTAATGATAATTCGTAATAAAGTTATATGATAGTATAAAATTGACATGGCAGCCTTGACGTACGATTTATTACAATGCAATGATAAAATAATAAGGTAGGTACAGTCTTTGATAGTGATTTTTCATTAATAACAGCATTAGCTTATTAATGAAAGTGTTACCATATTATTGAATGTGCTGAATTTAAAATTAATTGATAAGTTTAAAGTTGTACTGCCTACTGTGACCAAAATAAACACAAAAAATGCATTTCTCTTCAAATTCTACATAATTTATATAGCAAAACTAAAACATTAAAACAAAACTAATCAATACACATTAATACTTGTACATCATTTAACACTTCCACGTGAACACCTCAGCACAGATTCTCCTAGTGAGGTGGTCACGACACATATAACACTCCATTCAGAGTATCACCTCTTCAAACCTACCTTACACTCCACATTATAAAACACCATGCAAAGCACCTTTATTATACTTTTAAAAAAAAATACATTATGTAAAACGGTAAATAAATTGTATTTGAATTTAAAATACATATTTACACATTGGTAATGTGGTTTCACCATTTCCCCGTTTGGGGAATATTCCCGGGAATGTCTCTGGATATATTCTTCAAAAATAAATTCCTGAGAATCTACCCATCGCCAGGTACACATGGGAGATAGCACAATGCATGGGTGTTTATGCGAACTCGGCTTTTACTACTGGACAATTTTATATGAAACAAGCTGAAGTATCCGGCGTTGCCCGGGGCTATTAATGGTTTGGAGTAAAGTTTTATAATCCCTACCCAGTAATTTTCCTCTTATTTTGAGCATCAAGTGTGCAAAATTTCATCAAGAAGTACCAAAATTTGGTTTTAAGGGTGCGAGAAGGGAATGGGGGTGGTTTTTCAAAATCTCACATTGACAGACAGTGACCTTTCTCTTGTTTTGTAGGTCAAGTATGCAAAATTTCACCAAGCTCGTAATAAAACTGTAGATTTGTATAAAAAACAAACACACACCACCCGGCTGGGACATTTTTCTTTATATATTAGAAGATAGAAGATGTTCATAAAAAGCAATTTATTGTATTATGAGATTACCGCACAAGAGTCCCAACTGGCCGGACAAAAGTGGGGAGGAGGGTGGAGGATAGTAGAGAAGAGTTGAAAAGTACCAGGATTATCAGATCTGGTCACAAAACAAACCATTTCAAGCGACAAACAGTGATCTCTCAACATAAATGTTACGCATTTAAATGGAAAGCTCAGTAGTTGTAAAAATGGACATAAAATAATTGAATAATACACATTTATTAGACTAACCGCTAGGCTGGCCGCAACGTTTCAGCGGAGTTTGATTGGAAATCATGTCGATGATCTTCTGGGGAACTGTCTTAATCATTGGAGATTCTATAAATCCTGGTAGAACCGCATTCACTCTGCAAAATAACATTAATAATATTCAAACAATATAAATAAGAAAAGCACAGAAAAGAGAAAAGACAGGAGCTATTGTTTTTATTTTAACCTTGTCCACGCGATCGTAGCAAGAGTCGTTACGGCAAAAAAACAGTATCGATAAGCGGCCGCGGCAACTTTAGTGGCCGATAATGTTCTACAATTTGAAAAACTTGAGTAGTTAAGGCGACAAAAGGTTAAATAACGTACATACATAATTGAAGTAAATAAGGTAGTAAATAACAATTGCCAACCTGATGTTAAATTTGCCCAATTCCTTGGCCGCTGATTTAGTCATTCCCTCCACGCCTGCCTTGCTTCCCGCGTAATTAGTTTGACCTAGAATAATTAACAAAAACATACATTATACATGAGTCATGGAGTTGGAAATCTGGAGATAGTCGCGAAAAACTGTTTGAAACAACTTGATTATACGAGGGCTGTCAGTAAAATAAGGTCTCCGAGGTGCTGCGGTCACAAAGAATGATTTTTCACGCAATCCGGCAACACCGGCGTGTAGCCTGGTTCCCCCACTCCAAATCCCCACCACGCTGCACTCTATGCGACGCTTAGTCTCCGCATGGCAGCCGTTTGCGAAGGAACTTCCTCTCGCCGCACCCGCTGGGAGTGAATTACATTCTGTAAATTCTTTTTATGTGTGCAAAGAACAAAACCCCGGTAGACATTCATTCTCAGCTACGTGAAGTATACGGAGAACAGTGTACGAGCGCATAAAACGTGCGCAAATGGTGCAGAGAATTTAAAAACGGACGTACAGACGTCCATGATGAAAAGCGTGCCGGATGGCAAGTGGTGGCAAGCGTGTTTTGAGACAGGAAGGTATTATTGTTGGGCGAGTTCATGCCTACCGGCACAACAATAACGCTGATCGCTACTGTCAGACTTTGAAGAACCTTAGCCGTGCAATTCAAAACAAAAGAAGGGGATGCTAACGAAGGGAGTGCATTTGCATCATGATAACGCTTGTCCCCACTCCGCTCGTGCTACAACTGCTCTCATCGCCCGATTTGGATGGAATACTGTCACACAACCCCCTACACCCCGGACATAGCCCCAAGGTACTATCATCTCTTCCCTGAATTGAAGAAACACCTGGGTGGAATGAATTTCAGTACCGACGAGGAGCTGAAAGAAGATGTCGTACGCTACCTGCGCAACGCGGTGGGAGAGTTTTATGACACAGGCATAAAACAGATGGTACACCGCATGTAAAAATGGATCGGTCGCAATTTTGATTATGTAGAAAAATAGGAAAAAGCCAAAGCTTTCCAAAAATGTATGTGTTAATACAAATAAATAAGGTTTACCCTGTGAAAAATCATCGGAGACCTTATTTTATGGACAACCCTCATATATTAAAATATGTAAATAATTACACATTATTCTTTTGATATTAATTTAGCAATAAATATTCATATTTACTATTACTATTTAAAATACTTTGTGTGAATGTGTCAAAACAAGCAGAAATTTTCAGAGCGGGTTTTCAAACTTCACAACTTATTTTAAAGTTTTCCCATATAGTTCCACCATAATGATACAAAAGACCTCTATAGTATTCCTCAATCGAAAAAATTCCCATGCTTGATTATCAAAAAAATCCTATCTTGGCACACACTCTTCGTTCACATTTTTTACATTAACTCATCATAGGAGGACCTAAGGAAAATAATTTCCCTCGGGGCCCATACTAACTTTTGCGGATGCTGTGTGGAGAATATTTTTAAGGAACAGAAGTTCTGGGAAGGAAAAATGTATGAGGGGTGGGTAGGAATCTGGGAATTAATGCGTCCAGTAGTGACGGACGCATTAATCCATTCATCCCACCGTGGTGCAAGGCCATGGCTGAGAGTTCAGTTGGAGAGGTTAATGGGTCTCCTTCAATCGGCTTCTCCTGATCCGGCCCACCACGCAGCACACTGGGGCAAATGCACCTGCTGCCAAGAAGTGAACAAAGCTCACCCCATGAACCCGGACACCCCTGCTAAGTCACCCCTCGTAGCGAAACACTTAAGGTGACATATTTTTATTTTTATTTTAGTACATAAAACAGGCAATATGCCCAAAATTTACAAACATGAATGTTTATATAGCAATAATAATCAATAAGTACAATAAACAACAACAAACATTATCTCGCTAAAATGACAATAAGAACGAAAAAGAAATGAAAGGTCGAAACATATCATAAAGTAGGTGTATAAACTAAGTCCTTATTGTCACTGTTTTAGTACTTAATAAAGGGCATCTTCACATTATCGGTGTGATATTAATGTTAAAACTTTTAAATTGATTAATTGGGTCATTAAAAACATCTATTTCATTATTAGAGCAGTGTATAGTATTGTAATTTTTTAATTTCCACGGTAAAAGAGAGAAATATCCCATATTTGTGTGATAGGCTTTAATATAGAAAATGTCTTTTACCCTCCATGTGGATTTTCTTGTTGGTGTATTAATGTTGATTTGTGATAAAATGTTTGGTGTATCAATTGATGCACATATAAGTTTGTACAAAAGGAATATATCGGAAAGTTTAGTCTGTTAGTGTGAAATTCGATCATTATACATTCCAAATTGATCAGACAAACCTTCACAATCACATGGGTTAATTTTCTTTATGTGGATTCGATTCTGTAATTATGAATCTTGTAATTAGGAGACCAAACAGTGAATGCGTATTCCAAAATACTTTGCACAATTGATTTATATAATGGTGTTATTAATTCTGCACTTTTAAAAAAATTTGTGATTCGTAGAGTTAATCCTAAGTAATAACAGACTCCAATTATAATACATATTTAATACTAATATTTGTGACGCTCTTTTTGAAATATGGTAGAGGTGTTGGTTATCCCATGAATGGTTACCGGAGTGACAGTGCCTGTACCAGACGTAATCTGGCATACAAACGAACTGTATGAGGCGGCGGATCCCAATCTACGGAGCGGGGCTGGGAGGGGAGGTAGCACTCCTACCGTTCCCTCTGCGAGGAGGAACGGTACTAGCGACAAAACCCTTATTGATGACTTTTGCGGGCCTTGTCCGTGTGACGTCGCTTATTGAGGTCCAGTCCGAGGTAGTAGTCCGATGGGGGTCCAAGGTAAGCAGTGGTCAGAATAAAAGAAGGCGGGTAGATCAGAAGTCAGAGCGGGCAGCGGAGAGAGGTCTAGTTGGACAGGCGGTCGAATGCTAACTAACTCGGTTTTGGTTTTTGCTGGCTATTTAAGGCGGTCTGCCACGTGCAGACCCCCCGTGCCCTGCGCATATTCGACAAGTCCTTCTCTTTCCCACCGCCGCGCTGCTCTAACATTTTATTCAGTCATTCAAGTCTGAGCGGTCTGTGAGAACACAGACCGTCCGTTACATACATTAACAACAATATTTTACATATAACAAATGTGCCGCGTCAAAACATTCCAGGAGAGGCGGTGACGTCCGATACAGTGCCCATATCCTCTCTTAAATTGCATTCATACATCATCTAATAGATAATGTTCTGTTATTCTGCTTCATAAAATTACCCCACTCAAGATTTTGATTCATTTGACTATGCCAGTTGTTTAAATTCCTAACACTACATACTCTGTCCAGTCATTTCGCTATCCAGACCAACTAAGTTTCTCTTTCTCACCCTAATTCATTACACTTACACCGACTGACCTTGAATCATTTTTAGATCTTGTTATTTGTAATACAGTTTTACTTTGTTTTATCACGCATACGTCTCAATGATCTAAGTTCTACTGCTTTTAGTCTACTCCCACCCTTCATGTACCAGTTCCATCCCTCACTGCCACAGGAGGGCTGCCATCTAACTCAATTGTGGACTGAAGCTTCGGTTTCTTGCGTAGGATATTTAAGAACACAGTCGATTAAATAAATAATAACATAGTTTACCTTGGTTTCCAATTTTTCCAACAATGCTGGCGATATTGACAATGGAGCCACCAGTTAGTTTGGCATCCACCATGGCTTTGGCAAAGGCTTGCATCACCAGGAAGGTTCCCTAGAAATAAAAACCAACGTCAATTAACCGAAACACCACTCACGCAAAAAGTTAAATGACGGAAACCGTCAATTCAGTAAAGCATCTTCTAACCAAAAGATTATACTTCTGAATAATGCTTTAATGCACCAATTTTAAATATTCTTCTTAATCTTTCATTATGATTGGGGGGCTCAGAGGGGAACATCTAGGTCTGCAAGCAAGTCAGGGCCTCAGGAGTCGACTTGTGAACCTCATCAAAACCACATGTTCGGTGATCTGCATTGCATTCATACATCGCCGACTCTTTAATCATACATCATTTAGAAACCAGTATACCGAAAGACAAGCACGTATCAAGATTGACACCCAAACGTCGGACACGTTTAAAGTGAAGAAAGGGGTATATCAGGGACGTATTCTCTCACCAATGTTGTTTAATATAGATGGGGAATACCAGGGGTGTTAGTTGAAGTTTGCCGGTTTTTTCAATAAAGAAAACGCTTAATTCTCAAGGGAATCTCAAATTTTTTTTATTCAAATTTTAGTATTGACCATCGGATTCTATACATTTTGCCCATCTTTGAGGCAAATCAAGGATACCATTCCAAAAAAAAAATTCTTTCGAGGCATTTTTCGACTTTTTCAAAATTGGCGAAGCGCTGCTCTGCGAGTGAGTGTCCCATCGATGCGAAAAGGTGATAGTCGGACGGGGCAAGGTCTGGAGAGTACGGCGGGTGCGATAATATTTCCCAATTCAATGCTTTGAAAGTGTTCTTCACTACTTTAGCTGTATGAGGCAGTTTGGCGGTTTTTTCGATTTGTCGCTCGTTCATTTGGTGTGGTACCAATTTTCCATACTTTTGGATCTTTCCCATGGCTTTTAAACGTTGTCAAATTGCTCCTCGGGTCACATTAAGTGTTTGGGCCAATTGTTGTTGCGATTGGGTTGGGTCTTCATCCAATAACGTCTGCAATTCCTCGTCTTTGAACTTTTTCGTTGCACCAGGATGTTCATTGTCTGTTAAATCGAAATCTCCACTTTTAAATTGACGAAACCATGTCTCACGTGTTCTAATCACTGGAGCATGTTCACCATAAGTTTCTACCAGCAACCGATGAGCTTTAACTGCTTTTTTCTTTTGATGAAATAAGAAAAGCAACGAATGCCGCAAATGCGATTTACTTGGAACGAAACTCGACATATTCACTGAGGTAACTAACTATGACACTATTATTTTGGTAGAATGTAACTTGTGTATTTTTGAAGGTTAATGTCCATAGAAAAATATGACATAGATGCCAAATCATAGAAATGTATACATATCTCTGGCGACATCTATGAGTAAAACCGGCAAACTTCAACTAACACCCCTGGTATATAATGCTTAAGGTTTTTTGATAATAATAATAAATAGTAATTTTTTTCTGTTTAGTGACTAAAATCACCTCAAGGGCGCTTTACATCTCTAAGTTTGTAGCCTCTTTTAAATAAATATGTTTTTAGGCCTTTCTTAAAGGTTTCGAAATTGATTTCTGACCTCAAGCCAAAGGGAAGGCCATTCCAAGAATGTGGGTCCAGTACACTGAAAGCTCTGTCTCCAAATTTAGCAACATTCGTGCAAGAGGGTTCAACCAGTGTTCGATGCATCAGACTTGACCGAACTGAGCATTCTTGATGGTTGGAAAGGTGGAATTAACATTGGTGGCCAAAGAATCTCCAATAATATGCAAATGACATTAGTATTACCCTCATCGCCTCTTCTGAAGAAGAAATGAATCACCTCCTTGCTAAAATAAGAGAAGAGAGTCGTCATCTAGGTCTACTGATCAACAAAGTTAAACAAAACTAATAGTAACACCTTTGTAAGAACAAATTCTCTCACAGATTTAGAAACGGTGAATAACTACATATACCTAGGCTTATCAAGTGACGAAGAAGGTTGTGAAGGAGGAGTAAAAAGAAGGATTTGCATGATAAAAGACGCCATGAGCAAACTGCAAAAGATATGGAATGAAAGAGGAATAATGAAGACTACCAATATGAGTCCGGGCGGTGATTTTCCCCATATCCCTTTACGGTGTGGAAACATGGACACTCAGAGCCAACAAAAGGAAGCGGATAGACGTCTTCGAAATGTGGTGCTGGAGGAAAATGCTCAGGATTCCATGGACAGCCAGGCGCACAAATATATCAATTTTGGAAGAGCTTGGAATCTACAATAGGCTATCAACTGTCTGCCTACAATATATCCTAAGATTCTTTAGACATGTCGCTTGCCAAACCGAGAAATCCAACCTGGAGAAGTTTATGGTCACTGGCAAAGTGGGAGGCAGGAGAACAGAATAAAGTCATTGATGTGTTGGAGTCACCAAATTTGCAAGTGTCCGGAATGTTGGGGTCTCTCTATGCAGCGCTGAAATTCGAGGAGTGGAGAAGCCTTGTTCATGAAGGAGTTTTGAGTGGGGGCATGATCCTCAGCAATGAGGAAATGACCAAAGAAGAATCATGCATCATGTGAGAATAACAGCTGTATATTACAAATATTTTAATACATATAAATTGAGCCACCTTCAAGTTGACATCGATGACTTGATCGAAGTCCATCTCAGACATCTTCAGCATCCAGTTGTCCTTGGTGATGCCAGCAGAGTTGATGACAATGGAGGGGGGTCTCTTGTACTTCTTAAGTGCCTCCTCAAGCGCGCTGTGCACCGAGGGGGCTTTACTGACATCCAGCAACACGGTGGAGTGATCTGGAATTAGATTGAATGTGGATTAAGTATTGGAGGAGATTACATAAATCTGAGAGGAAGATCTTAATTAAGATGGACACATGACATCTTATGACGAGGCATAACCATGGGCTAAACAAAATAAACTGTTTGAAGAACTGTTAATAACAAGTTTTATTAAATCAGGACAGCTCAACTAGGCAGGATATGTAATATGATATGATATAATACGATTGTACCACTACAGCCAGGAGCACTCCTGTCTCGGTGTGTCCAGTAAACCAGGGGGCGCTGATTTGTTAGGACTTGAAACACAGGCTCTATGGAAGGGAACGAGATTGGAATTTAATTGACCGGTATACACGGCAACCTTATAAGTCAATATTGGAAACAAGAATAGATAGAAATCAAGGATTTGACTGAGCGTTGGTGATCGTTTTTCTTTTCCCGCTTCGTTTTGCTTCCAGTTTGTTCTTACTTCTAGCTACTCGCTTCTTGCTTCCCGCTTCCGGTTTCCCGCTCATGTTTTGTTTTTCGTTGTTGCTTCCTGCTGCTTTTTGTTTCTCGTTTCCAGCTTCCTGCTGTGTTATGCTTCTTGATTGCCACTTTCAGCTACACGTTTCCAGTTTCCCTTTGCTTTTTTCATCCCGTTTACCACCGCTTCATATATTTTCTCTTGGTTCCCACTTACTGTTAATTGCTTTTTGCTTCACGTTTGGCGAGGGTTGCGTGTGGTTGCCAATCCTGACCGCAATGAGCAGGATGATTTTGCGGTTGCGAATCGTATGTAAAAAGGACTTTGCGAGCGACTATGGCATAGGATTGAGGAACAAAATAATAGAAGGAAATGGTAAAAAAATGGGAATCACCGATTTCACCATTAACTGCGGATTATTCAATTGTGTCTTCACTTGTTTCACTGGATATTATTATACTTATACGGAACTTGCGTTATCGATCGTCAGCGGTTATAATTATACGGAACTTATGTTCTCGGCGGCGTTTTTAATTGTACTGAGGCGGTAAGTCAAACAAGGGGGGAATGGGGGAAGGGAGATGAATATAATCACACGCATTATAAGTAGGTGACCGATGGACTGGCGTGAACAACGCTGCTTCTTGCAGAAGTTATTTTATTTTATTTCAAATAATACGTACAACGGTGTAGCACTCCCTTGAGTTGTCAATTTAGCTAATTATGGGACTGTTAATTATCAGTACACAATATTAGGTTTTACAAAGTTTTGAAAGCCAATATGTATATGAAAATATGAAGACAAAAAATATATATATAAACAACAGGAAAATAACATAAATAAATGTACAGGCTCGAAACATACAGATAAAATAGAAATACATAACAATGTTTTACAAGAAAGAAAAAAAGTATACCTACATCAGAATGTACAGCAGGACGGCTATCAGAACATAGTTGGTACCTATAATAAGTGGTTTTACAAATGCCATTTAAAAAAATAAGATTTCAGAACATCATTTCGAGATTTGTCCGAAGGGCACACTTGTCTCAATTCCTCAGCCAACTTGTTATAGCTGGTATAGGCAACGTATTTTAATGATTTCACCCTGTATTTAGTAGAGTGTATTTTTGATATGTGTAGTTTGTGGTGTTGTCGTGTATTATGTTATTGGTAAACGTCGTGATTATAGTTAAGTTTTATATTTGTATGAGTATGGCATTGATTCATATTTAAAATAGTGTTTGTTATCCCATGGAATAATCTTAAACGATAATAATACTATGGTAGAAAGCTGACCACCGAAGAGGTTCCTATTTAATAAACCTCCAGGACGAAGGAGTATTGAGAGGCTGAATCTCAGGCGCCTGGATGGTGTGGAGTCCAAAGGGTGGGGTGTTTTCCAGAGATACTCCAAGAGTTGTAGAGAAAATAAAGAAAATAATAATTATAATGATGTCAATACCTTCATCTCCCGCCGCTGGAGCCATGAAGGACTTGATAGTCTCCTGAGCCGCCTCAACATTCCTGTCTGCTGCGATGACCACAGCTCCCTCTCGGGATAGCACCTGGCAGGTGGCTCTGCCGATGCCGGATCCCGCACCTATAATTACATAAACATTAGTATATAAATACATAGCATATTCGTCATAGCAATATTTCCCAGCTACCTCGAACAGCTGATTGAATTAAAATGTTAATTATAATGTATTTATAATGGAAATCGATTGAAAAATGCATTTAAGGGCATTCGAAACATGATTATAATGCCACACATTCACAGATGACATTAATTAAAATATTTTGTCATTCAGTCACTAGTTATAAGTCTTAGTTGAAAGTCACAGATGAAAGTCACTAGTTATAAGTCTTAGTTGGAAGTCATTATCTATAATAAGTCTTAGTTGTAAATCACTAGCTATAATAAGTCTTAGTTGTAAGTCACTAGCTATAAGTCTTAGATGTAAGTCAATAGTTATAAGCCTCAATTAGTTTCTAGATCACTATAAATATTACTTATAAGCCATTAGTAATAAATATTAGCAAGTTATCAAATATAAGTCTAAGTGATAAGTTATAGGTTAGATAAATCATGTTGTAAAGCGCCCTTGAGGTGATTTTCTCATTAAAACGGAGTGAAGGAAATAATCCATTTATTATCATTATATGAAATGGAATGAATTGTTATCGTAGGTTTAGCTCAATTCCTTCAATTTTTAATTAATTTATTATAAAAATACAATGTGTTATTGCTACAATAAAATCGATTAAATATGCACATAAGCATGTATTTCTTAAGCACAGAAATAATGAAAAACACTTTTTATTAGTTTAATTACAACAATTTCAGTCACTGGAGAAGCGAAATCAGGCATTTTAATTCATTTAAAGCTTAAGTTTTAAGTTTCTGTATGGCTTTTAGGTTAGTTTTTTTAATGAAAAAACCCAAACTAAGAACCTAAAAATCTATTTTTTGTCTAATTAATATATTGTATTATAGATTTTAGGTTCATAGTTTTGGTAAAAACAAAAACTAACAAGAAAAATACGTGCTTATAGGCATATTTACCTAAAATAGTCAATCTTCGTTATGATTGTAATCAAATTGTGAAGTAGCGCCCATTTAATTTTTTTTTATCAAAGATATCTTTGGTAGAAATCAACCATCTACCAATTAAATCTAAACTATTTATTCGCTGCTATCTCATAGAAATTTAACAAAAGCAGTACATGACGGGTAGTTAACGTATTTATATTATGAATAAACTAACCTGTGACAAAAGCCAATTTTCCCGCGACTAGTCCACTCGGTCTCAACATTTTAGATAGAAAACTGCACAAATATACTAAATTAAAGGTAAAATAAGGTGCCTGTTGCTATCGTAGGTCTGTGACGGTCGACGGACAATATATTGAAGAAAACTGACCTTTAAACTGTTATCAAGTGTTTTAATATCTCGCTGATAATTTTAAACTTTTATAACCATGTTCCTCTGTTGATATTTGCTATTTTTTTAATGAAGTTACCTGTTTTAACTTTTTGACGTTTTCAGTGTTGTCAATGGAAGAAACTAAATGTCGCCACTGTTTTTTTATATCCCGCGATTTTTTTTTTATTTTTTATTAAAAAATAATTACGGATATAGAGTACAAACTTATGTTTTATATAGTATAAATTGTTAGTGTTGATATTGTGATTAGGTAATAATTCATTTTGGTATCTAAAACCATATTGCGAATGATTACCAAAACAAAATATTGAAGCTTTATAGACTTTTTTTGGCGGTCTAAAAAATAGATTAAATAACAAACTATTTTCTTCTATATACTCGGTGTTCGAAAACTAAACCTACAAGCGGGAAAATTGGTGATTCTATATCGCATAGAGAACACAAAAATCAATCTGAGGATTTAGATTTTTTTTTAAATATTTCTTTATCAAATCAAAAAAATAATACAACAAAATTGTTTGCAAACATGATGTAGATTAACCAGTTTTCCGGTTGTACCACGAGTTTTCAGATACCACGTATATGACATTATGATTTATTTTACGCAAGGATGTAACGTTTGCTTCATTTGAAAATAAAATCTCTTCAGAATCATGAATGAATAATATTTCTTCGTGGATTATGATATTCTATCGAGATTCTTTACGGCTTGCAACATTTATGAAGGAGTTTGATTTAATAAACCATAGATGTCTCTATTATGAAAAAGAATTTATCTTTTCCAGTGATGAAAGAGCTTGATACTGTAAATCATAGATGCCTCTTCCATAAATCTGATTTCTTATTTCGAACGACGAAAGCTTTATCTAAATATTAATAGATGCCATCAACAGACAAGTCAGTGACATCAGATCTATCGATATAAAACTTATTTTGAGGAAAAAATGAAAAATAATATTATTATTTTTTAGGTACCCCTATATAAGTGGGGTAATGAGAATTTACGTATTTCTATTTTTTTTTAAATAAAGACAAATATTCCCTGGTTACGAATAACCTGACTATATTTGAAAATCGCCTACTACCATCACAGTAAGCGGAAGATGTTGCTTGTGTCCTAAATGGAGGACTTAGCCAGCCGAGGAATTGAACTCACGACGCCTGCGTGAGACCCAAACACGATGCCAACTCAGCCACTGACCGGTCACTGGTATTATTTATGGAAGCCAGGCGCAGTCCACAAATGAGGTTCTGATACTGAACCCGAATGCCGAAGATATGATGTTCCTGAAACGTATCGTAGCCAGAGTGTACACGAACTCAGTACTTAGACAGTTGTGTGCAACGAAAGGAAAGCAAAATTGGGGGAAAACAGAAGCTTTGACGGAAAATCGGTAGGGAAACAGTGTCGTCAGAGTTTTCATATTTGAAGGTTACAGTATATTATTATAGGATCTTATTATAGGGAATTTATTCGAAAAGATAAATATGTTAGTTGTAAGCCTGTCACTAGTTTTAAGTCGCTAGCTACAGGTCTAAGTTGTAAGTCGCTATTTATATAAGTCTTAGATGTAAGTCACTAATTATAAGTCTGAATTAGGTATTTTCTAGTTATAATCTTATAATCTTATAATCTTAGCTGTAAGCCATTAGTAATAAATCTAATATTTAAATTATTAGATATAAGTCTAAGTGATAAGGTATAGGTTAAATAAATTATGTTGTAAAGCTCCTTTGAGGTGATTTTCTCACGAAAACGGCGCTATAGAAATAATTCATTTATTATTATTATTATCTACTTACGTCTTAGGGAAATATTTTATCCCAAGATAGCAATAATAAGAAGGAGGGGAAGATAATATAATATGTAATTAGTATTTACTTATGTTGTCATCAGGTATATCGTCGAGACGCGACGGTAAAAACATGAAATCTCTCTAAAATAATTTCAGCCGACTCTCTTCCGTGCAATGTCATTTCTAATTAGTGCGAGTGGGATATAAATATGTCGTCAGGTATCACATACACCAGTAACTAGTTAGGAACGGAGCTATAAGTTATTTTAAACATCGAAATAAAAACTGCTATTGGGGATAGGGGGGCACATTTAGCCATTGTCTGCTTAAATTGACAGTATATAAATGGAAAAAATATATGCTTACAACTATAATAAGTATTTCATTGCGAAAAAGTATTTAGCTGTCTTTGAAAAACACCGCGAAGTGTTTTAAGCGACGTTACCAATTTCATGAGATTTAAAGAGTTGCAATGTAAGCGTAGTGAGCAAGATTAAGAAAGGGACGCTTAGATGGTTTGGGCATGTAGAGCGAATGAATGAAGAAAGGAGTGTAAGGAGAATATATGACGCGAATTCGAATGGAAGAAGAAGCCGGGGACGCCCGAGGAAGACATGGCACGATCAAGTGAATCAAATACTTGAGTCGGGCGTTGTCAGAAGTCGGAATAATAGAAGAGAATGTATGAGACGATGTATGAATGTGAATGAAGCAAGAAGTGTATGCCAAGATCGAGTTGTTTGGCGGTCCGTCCTCTGCCTACCCCTGCGGGGAAACGGCGTGATGGTTAGTTAGTTAGTTAGTTAGTTACCAATTTCATTAAACGAATTGTGAATACGCATTTTCGTCAACACAAAATTTTATTTTATGTACTCTGTTTTGCTATAAGAGAACAAGAGGAAGCCAGGAGCAAGGATAAGATTGAAACAAGAAAATGCAAGAGGAAACAAGAAGTAAAGAGGAGAAGACAAATGCAAGAAGAAGTAAGAGGAAGCAAAAAAAGAAAAAAAAAACTAAAATAAAGAATAAGAGAAGCCAGAAGAAGCTAGAATTATAAGAAACAATAAAGAACAGTGCGAAGCCAGAAGAAGCAAGAATAAGCCAAAAAGCAAGAAGGAGCTAGAAGAAGCAAAAAGGAACATGAAGAAGCGAGAAGGAACAATAATAAACAAGAAGAAGCTAAGATGAGCAAGAAGAAGTAAACAAGATGGAGCAAGAAGGAGCAAAAATAAGCTAGAAGCAGCACTAATGAGGAAAGATATATGAATAGAAGAAGATCTGAAAAGAAAAACCTGATAATCCGTGTCGATCCTACATTCCTATATTGGCTTATTAGGTTGCCATGTATACCAGCTGATTAAACTCCAACCTTCTTACCCATCCTCAGAGCATGTGTTCCAAGTCCTAACAAAACAGTGCCCCTTGGTGTATCCGTCGATCGGTGTGACTGGGTCGGTACAATT
>JAHDVE020001333.1:0-16884 GCA_022606495.2 Halesus radiatus
TCTTCGAATGACGAGAGAATTTGACTACGTGAATTTTTAATGTAATACGATAAGTATGTATATTATTAAATAATAAAATAATTTCCTTATCGCAGTTCAAATTAAAACTATTAATTTTTAATTATAATCTATAAATTCTCATGGATGAGAAAACCCACCCTTTCAATAATAATATCGCTTCGATTTTTTGAATTTACAATATGTATCAACTTTTGTCGCTCCCTGGCCGTGCCTCCATAGCTCAGGGGCAGAGCACTGGTCTTGTAAACCAGGGGTCGAGAGTTCAAATCTCTCTGGGGGCAAGTAAAAACCTTCGGATTTTTTTTTTATTTAAAATTATATTTAATGTTCATTACGAAAAACTTGATAATAAATGAAAATATTGTATTTTTTATCATCACCTTCCTGGAATTCTAGTAATTTTGCGGTAAGTAAAAATAATATACCTAAAATCGAAAAGTTTTGTTGTTGTCTTTTTCTTTTCAATAATTCCTTATTTCTTCCTTATCCTGTGACCCAATAATACCTACTTATGCTAAAGTGAAATTGAACACCGTGTTGAAGGAGGTACGAAATAGATAGTGGCATAGATTTAAAAAAAAAACCCTATTGAACATATTTCAAATTTGATTACAAATACGAGTATATCAGTCGAATCTCGCGATCTGTAGGCATCATTAATAAAAATAATATTTTATTATAACAAAATAATAAATAATGATATTATACTGAGATTTCCAATGCTCACGATTTCATTTACAAAATATTAAATTGATGTTAATTATTGTTAGGTGAGGTGTTTTAAGTGCAGTTGAGTGGTTTCGGTGTTAGTCTGTATTTGGTATTAATATATTTTCTATTTCAGATCTCACTATGTAACGTATCTGGTGTTTTACTTGATTTTTTAATTTATTATGGTTGTTGTGATTTTTAAAGGATATTGGGATTTTGTTGTAGAGTTTAGTACCATAAAAAAATAAATTATTGTAATGTTTTCGTGCTCTCTGCTACTTTTTCAAGGGATAACCCGTAGGTATCTAACTATAACACTAGTAAAGCATTGCCTAAATCTATTATATCCATCTCAGCCCAAAACATTGTAATTTAATAGGGTTTTAATCTGGAGTGCCCTACCAGGTAAGTATGTTTTCTGTATAAGTACATAATAAGATAAACCCTAGCAAGTAGTATTTGTACAGCGCCCTTGAGGTGATTTTTCACAAAAACGGCGATATGTAAATCGTCCAAGTTTTAGTATTATAATTATTATTTTTCTTGGAATTTAAAAAATCGTCAAAAGCTACCACCACCATTGTTACAAGCTACCATATTTAATAACGTTGCTAAATAATCACAAATTTCAGAAAATAACCACGTTTGAAATATTAAAAGTCTCCTTCTTGTATAGGTACACACTCGCTGTTTGCAACTTTGGTATTCAGATTAATTTCGCGGGATTGCAAGCCTTCTAACTCTCCTAATCAATAGCTTCGTCCAGACAGTCCACACAACGTACAACACACATCTCTCCTAGTAAATAAGTAATTAAGTTCAACGGCTAAATTAAGTTTATGAAATCATTTGTTACCATAATAATATATTCGGACTTTTATATGACTTAATCATCGAAGATAATATTAACAAATCTCAAATGAAATACTAAACAGCAATAGACGAAGAAAATACAATTCTAATTAAATATTAAAATGAGGTTCATGAACTTATTCAAAAAAATTGAATTTGTATTACTGTTTTTAATTTTTATTTACTACAATTACATAGATACATTTATATTCCATAGAATATAATATAAATAACATTATGTTGTATAATAGTTAAGAACAAGAGAATATTTTAACAACTGAAAACAATACATATATTTAATTTTATTTGAGTACCTGGCTATTCAGATCTGGTCACCAAACACAGCTAAAGCCATTACAAGCAACGTTTTGATTCTTACATTTTTGATTTCTGTTTTCACTGGGGCGATACTAAACGAATTTACCACTCTGGAACGTGCCGCAAATATGCTATATATGTTATTTTAAATGAATAAACTGAGAAATAACCCAAATTAATCAATTAAAATGTGTACAAGTGCTATTATATCTTGTCAAGTCCATATTAGTTCAAAGCTACTCAGATTGCCTATTCCAAAGAACTAAATGCTCCAGTTATACGTGGTGTATTAGTCTGTAATTATTATTGTTTGTCTTCAATGAATCTACTAAATGAATAATAGGTATTTATTGAATAATTTTTCAAACTCCCCTCTAACCAAGCCAATTAGCCATTTGGTTATTATTGGACCGATGTATTTGATGTTTTGCATGTTTTCATATTTATTTCTGGGGGGACTTTATTATACATTTTCGGTCCCAGATGTATGATGTTGTGTACATGTCTTTTGAAATTTATCCGTATTGTTCCTAGGGACAAGGAGATCAACTTACTATTCCTTGATACTTGTTCGCACTTATCCAGCCTCCTAAGGCTCATGAGATTTACAAATTGTATTACCCATGGCCCGTGGTACTTTTTGACGAAGTAAATAAAATAATACTTTCAGACCCAGACGAAGAATGTATTTTTCTCACCCGGATATGAATCAAGATTTTCATTAGTACTTTGAGAAGGTTCTCGGGCGTTTATCTCAGATAGCAAAATATTTATTTTGGTTGGAACCGCTCTCCTATTTAGTACTTTTTAAACCAGAGTCCTTAGTAGTAGTTTAGTAAAAAAAAAAAAAACGAAAAACTGGAATCGCCCTCGGGAGGCTAGCCCATACGTCGCACGCCTCTCGGAGTCTGGACGAGGCCAATGGGAATTGGCCCATATTCTATTAATTAAAAAAATCTTTGGGACAACACTTCATTGTGTAGGGCAGGGACGCCGAACCTCTGAACCAGTTATATTAATATTCGATTTACATAATTTATATGGCGCCGCTTTATTGAAAAGTCTTTTTTATATGATACCAAACTAGCTGAAGTACCCGCGTTGCCCGGAGTTATTAATTGTTTGGAGTAAAGCTTTGGGGTTGTAATTTATTGCCTCTACTCCTACATCTACTGCTACAGCTACCCCTACCCTTACCTCTCCCCCTACCCATATTCCTACCTCTACCCTTATCCCTACCCCTACTCCTACACCTACACCTACCGCTACAGCTATCCCTACCCCTACCTCTCCACCTACCTCTACCTCTACTCCTACCTCTACCTCTACCCCTACCCTTAAACCTTCCCTGGACAACGCGGATCATTTTGAACGAATACTGCCTTATATATATACTTGCTGGTGTGTACCCGGCCTTGTTCGGGATTTTTTTTTTGGAATAAAGTTATGAAGTTGTGAATTCTTGCTTGTTATTAGGGTGCCATAATTGATTTGACAGCGAAAGTAACTATCTCCAAATAAAGAAACATTCATTTTAATATTTTATTTCATTCCAAACGTTTATTTTTTCAAAATATACTAAATCGTAAAGTTCTCAAATAGCCGCCTACTCGTGTTTTCCATTTTGAAAATATTCTACCCAAAAAAACCTTCTTCTTTTGAATATGCAATCTGTGGCTAACCAGAGTATTATATCTATGGGCCAACCTAAATAAAACATGGCGGATTCAATGTTTTTCATACTAATTTTAAACGTTATAGAAACAGTTTTACACATTGGATTTCATTCAAATCTCTAAACCTTCCTGGCACTAATAAGAACAAACTGTGCTATTTTCAGCGAAACCGGTCCAGTAATTTTCGAGAAAATCGAGGACAAACAAACAAACTTTTTGATATAATTCTAGCAAATTTGTTTTAAATGGATTCCAAGAATTGAAAAAAACTACTATCAAATATTTTTGGTCAGTATATTTACAAATATTAGTTTTATAATAAATTGCTTTCAATAATTTACTTGCGGAAAATGCTCGCCTTCATCGGATAAGTTTTCAATGAAAGGTTGTGAGATGATAAATTAAGTACTACAATTATTTAAATGTTTACAAATACTTATTATTTATGCTTGCTTGTTTGTTTTACAGTAAAAAAAACCGATTAGGTATAGGTATTTGAAGTGCTGTTTTAGTGAAAAATCGCACCAATGGTGATTTACGTGAAGCAACTATCCATTAAAATATTTTACTTACTTACCTACTTACAGTGTTCCAGTTAATGATGTAATCGTGATATGTTATTATAATGTGACATGTAACAATCGATCACGATTACTAAATGAATTGTGTTTACGAATACTTAGAGCAGGTGGATGAGTTTGTGCATTTGGGAAGTATGTTTACGAGAGATGTAAAGGCGGAAAGGGATATTGAAAGAAGGGAAAATGCATGAAACTCCACGCGATTGGCACTGATAAAAATATGTCCAAATAAGCGAAGTTGGCAGTCCACAGCGGAGTGCTAATACCAACCCTGATGTATGGCGGTGAGGCATAGAACTGGCAGAGGAAGGATAAAAGTAGACTGAATGCTGTAGAAATGAGATCTCTGAGGCGTATGTGTGGTAAAACGAGGAGATCTGGAAATAATGTAAGGCTGATGTAAGTGTAATGGTTAGGATTAAGAAAGGAACGCTTAGATGGTTTGGGCATGTATAGAGCGAATGAAGGAAGAAAGGAGTCTAAAGAGAATATATGACTCGGTTAAGAAGTTGGGGTCGCCGAGGAAGACATGGCACGATCAAACGGAATCAAATACTCGAGGCGGGTCATCTCAAGAGTTAGAATAATGTAAGAGTATGTATGAAACGATATATTAATGCGAATTAAGGAAGAAGTGTGTGCCGAGAAGGAGTTGTGTGGCGGTCTATCCTCTCTACCTACGCCTTCCGAGAAACGATGTGATGGTTAGTAAAATTAATTATTATCCAATCAAGAGTGCGTATCTAATCATATTCGAAACTAATAATTAAAGCTGTAGATAATATTATTAACAAATGTAAAATCAAATATGAAACAGTAAAAGACACAATATAAAAAAAGTGTCGATCGCATCGGGGTATTCAACCCAGGACCTCATATCGATAGTTTTACAGCAAATAATTGGGTCTCATCAGCTCAGTGATTAGAGTGTTGTCCGGGTAAGATAGAGGTCCTGTGTTCAATTCCTAGATGCGACTTATATCGTTTTAATTTTCTGTGTCTTCTTTCTGGTTCATATTGCATTTGAGATTTGTTAATATTACCTTCAATGAATAAATAATATTTAAAGTTTTTTTTAAATTTTATTTATTGCGTATAGCGATCTTAATTTGCCCAATATCCGAAAACAAAAGGTTATATTTTTATAAAACAATGAAAGTAGGTACCTATCTTTTATACTATAAACTTTCATACTTTATATTTTAAACATTTACATCTCATTTGTAATTTATTATACTCTGCAATAAATTAAAAAATGCATATCATACTTTAAACTTTTATACTTTAAACTTTTATGCTTTATACTTTCAACTTTTACATCTCATGTAATTCATTAATACTCTACACTTAATTAAAAAAATGCATATCATACTTTAATTTTTTATACTTTAAACTTTTATACTTTATACTTTAAACTTTTACATCTCGCATGTAATTCATTATTACTCTGCAATAAATTTTAAAAAATGCATCATACTTTAAAAACAAAAACGAAAAAACAACAATTTTTTTGAATTATTTTTTTTTTAAATTTACTTAATGGATTCTTTTATATTCTTTCATGTATATGTATATTGATATGAACTAAACTTAACAATTTGACTGTTCTAAAACGGGATTTGTTCCTAGTTGGACAGTCAAAGTCTTCTTAAATATTTTTGTAAAATAACGTGTGTTTCAAATAAGAATAATTATTATTATTATCATTTGCAAGTTTTGTAATAAGAGTTATACGAGTACTTAGCTATCTCCATATTATTATTGATTAGATACGTTTTTTTAAAAAATTGTTATGTCAAATTCTCCGTAGACTTCAAGCAACTAATTTGTAATCTTAAATCTTTACAAATGTTCAACCGTTAGTTTACTTCATTTTTAGAAGGTGTTTATTGGGAACGATTTCTTCCTTCAATCTGTGGGAACGTTACTCTCCGATGTGATCTTAATTTGAGCGGAGGAGTGCGTCTGTGACTGTATGGTATCATATATTATAATTCATGAATATGCATCATTTATACATTCTTCGGTATAAAAGGGAAGGCACATGACGATCGGGCCACTAAACGGAGTTAGTTCTCGCGCGCGTGGCCAACGGAGCCACTAAATTAAATCGCCATATCAATAAAGCCAGTAATCAGTCTGGAATCACTGTGAGAACATCTATTTGCTAATGGGTTAACGACTGCCACTGCTTCTGGCGCTCTTGTATCATACATTTTAGCGTTGACAAATTACTTTTTAGTTTTATCAACATTGTGTGCTTTGTGAACTTGGACTGCTAAAGAAGGTAACTAGGGTCAGTGGGCCGGTTGTGGCCACCTTAAGGATTTTTTCGTTTTTGAATGAGCACCAAACTTGCAAATAAATGTAAATTATAATTTTTCCAACATTAATGTACAATAAAAATACCTGTCTTTAATATATGTAAATATATCCAGTAACAGTTCTTTAATTATTTTTAAATATATTTTTTTCGTTGAACTGGACCCATGCATTAGTTGTGGCCACAATTTAATCAGTTCTGGCCACACCCGTGTGCCGGTTTTGGCCACATGAATCTATATAGGGAACTTACATTTTTTTATCTAAATTAAACAAAGTAACGATTATGAATCGATGTTTATTATTCAAGTTATACAATAAACTTATAAAAAAATAAGATTTAGCGCAAATTTAGACCTGAGAGTTCGATTTCGAAAGTATAAAAAGAATTTTGCCTTTTGGTTGTACTTGTAAACAATGGGGGTGGCAATATCATTTTAATATCAATCTCAGCAACAGATGCCAAATCAGGAATTTGTGGCATTGTGAATTGGCTACCAGTGGTATTATGTTTTCTCAGGTACCTTATCTCAAACTCATTGTCTTCGTCTTTTGAACGCAATATTTTGCCGACATAATAAAAAGTGGCTTTGGGATTCTTGAATTCAACCAGGACATAATCTCCTTTCAGGGGTGTTCGATCTAGTTCTTCGAAACCCGACGGCTTTACCTGTGGAATCCAGTCTTCGCAGTCCGAATGAGATGTATCACGCAAATTTTCTTCCTCTGACGTCTCTGAAATTTCAATGGTCGGTTTCTTTTTTTTAATGTTCTTATTTATTTTTTTAGCTAGTTTTATCTGTTTTTGTTCTTCTTTTCTGTCTTTCTCCTTTTCCTTAGCCATCATAATATCTTTCCATTTATCTGATGTTAACACCGAAGGAATATACTCTCTCTTTCGACTGGTAGTATTTGTCTTCTTTTCAGGCCATATGACGCATTTTTTCACTAATTCTGCGGCATTAGTCGGCATATTCAATTCTACAATCTCAGAAGAGGATACATATATATCTTTAGATGTTTATGCTGATACGTCCAGGATTTCTTCGTTTACCGCTATTGGAAATGAAGGTTCAATAACAGGAGTTTCTGGAGGCGTTGTAACTCGATCTAGATTAATACAAGTAAGATCTGTATTTGGCAATGCAGTATTATCGTCTTTGAAGGCCAGCCATACTTTATACAGGAACAACCCTTCAGTACAACCTGTCCAATCCATACCAGTGCTGTAAGTGACTTTGAAATCCTTAAGCATATTTGGTTCAATTTTACTCTCCAAATACTGTAGATGGGTCGATTCCACTAGGCGCATGTTTACATTAGTTTCAGTATGTTTTGGTGCAGTTATAATTCTTTTATAGTTTACAAAATCAGGACCAAATGGATAAAGTCCGCAAGACTTGAATCCAGCTTTCACATTATTAGAAAAATTTGTATCATTTATCAGAATGTTGTTCAAAGCAGAAGGGAGATTAAATTTAGTTATTTCTTGTCCTTTATTATCAATTCTCCACTTACGAATGTACTTCAACCAACGTTGCTTCAAAGGAAAAAATACAGCCACGTCCAGTGGCTGCAGCATATGTGTTGTGTTTGGAACCAAGGCTATGACGATAATTCCGTTGTCTCTGCAAAGTGAACTCAGGTGAAGAGTCAGATGGGATTTATGTCCGTCTAAAAATAATACGATTGGAAATATTGTACCCTTTTCTTTGAGATAAGGCAGGAACACATTACCAATAAATTCATAGAAAGACTCAGCAGTCATCCACCCTTTGTCTGTCTTACCAATAGACCAACGATTTGGTGCATTTTGAACTACATCTGAATTCATTCTTTTGTATTTGTAAAGTGTCAGAGATGGAGCTAGTTCTCCAAGAGCGTTTACTGTAAACAGAGTAGTGATATTTTCTTTATCACTGTTTTTTGAAGTGTCGTAAACATGTTCGCCTTTCGTCGCTAAGACAAGTCCTCCTTTGGGGGCTAAGAAGAATGAAGTTTCATTGCAGTTCCATACTCGAGCAGGATCTTCAAAAATCTTACATCCATCAGGTCCTAACAAACTAATGACTTCTTCAAACCAGTTTCTGATTTTTTCTTCGGTTATCAATGCGCGTGCCTTGTTTATGTACTCTGCATGTTTTTTGCTTAAATCAGGATGTCTCGTCATAAATGGCTCAAACCATGTCCTCCCAGTGCGATTATTGATGAAAGGAGTATTGATGTTGCCAGTAACAACAATCTTCTTTACGGAATCTAATAAACATTCCCTGTTAATTTGAAAACCTGCCCGGGCACAATCTTTAATCCACCTGACTAGTTACATCTCTATTTCTATACCAAGTACAGCTTGTGGTCCTACGTGACCTGAGGCCGCTGGTGCACGTCCACATATTTTGTTACGCAAAGTACTACGGGGGACTTTGTAGTTTTTACTAGCAGTAGATACCTTCATACCTCCTTTTATAGCATCGAGTGCCAAAATCACTTTCGATGGTGAATAACAAAAAAGTTTGCGTTTTGAGTGCTCAATAGCATCTTTCTTCTTATTTGCCGGAGTCATTTTCACAGTTCTGAAAAGAAACATAATAATTTATTAAGTTAAAATATCAAAATTAGCGGATATGTACATTTTTTTAGATAATGGCCAAAACTAGTACTGTATGGGAGCCACTTGTGGCCACCAACGTGGCTACAACCCATACATTTGTATAAATTCTTGTGTCAGTAATGGCCACATCGAAAAATCATGTTTAAACAACCAATTTGCTAAAAATAACCTCAAAAACAAATTACTTTACCCTTTTATAATGGGTACAACTTATTTTCAAATAAAACATCAAAAGGATTAAAAATATATATTAAGATTACTTACAGTGGGTTCCTTAAGGTTTTGGATAACAATCTCAATAAAAAATTCCGCAACACTTATTCGCATCGACCAAACACAAACTGTTAACAATAAGATTTATTGTGTCACTTGTCAACGAAGACCATTGACAAATATGCATTTTGCCATAGAGCAAAAAAAGATTCGATTTTATTTAGCTTATATTTCGACTTGTAAAGTTGAAAATGGCCAGAACCGGCCCAATGGCCACAACCGGCCCACTGACCCTAGTTATAATTATTATATACGAGTATATTACGGTTTGCGAGCTTTACTACTCGGCTTTGGCCGAGCTTATCGTTTTAGCATTTTTTTCTAATCCTTCTTTCTTATAGAATAATTGATTTATAGGAACAAACATTGTGGAGTCGGATTTTGTCAAATTTATTGTCAGTTATGTGAATATTCGTAGCTCATGCTGAAAATGTCGCTGCGAGCTTAAAAGTTGCGTTGACCTAGAAACTTTTGATAGAAAAACCTTTGATTTAAAAAACTGACAAATACTTTTCTGCTATATATTTAGATTAGTTATATATAGTACAAAATAATATAGGGTGTTACCTCGTGCACTCATATTAATATTCTCAGTGCAATTATTGTTTTAAATGGCAACACCAAATTGGCTGAAAGGAAAAATAATGCAACTTTTAAAGCACTATGGTTTGAGAGAATGTTTTTCACATCAATATAAAACGGTGTTTAGCGAAAATTTCTGAAAAGAGATGATTCTACATCGAATTATAAGGAAATTGAATATTCAAACTTGTCATTATTATTATTTAACACAATAGCGACATAATTCCAAGGAATTTTTTTTTAATTTTAGGAAAATAAAAGGAATGTGGATGAAGCGCACACTTTTAGTATAAAAAATTAAAACATCGGTTTATGTCATTTTTCCAGTCGTTTTTTTTTTCAAACCGTTGTTGGCATAGTAACGATTTTTTTTCTTACATTTTATTAAATTTATACATTATTTTGACAGATTCTACCCAATAGATACCTTCTACCTGATCTATTATTCAGGCAGGTATTGGCGATGACATTTTGTCAGGTTTTTAATGTGTGTAATTTTTTAAAAAATGTACGCATGCAGATACTTTTTAATTTCAATACGCTATGTCGTGTGTAATTTCCGTCCTGATAAATGATTTTTGTATAATGAATTATCATTTCGTTCACATAGATTTAAAACATTTCGCATTATTATACCGTTTCAGTTCACAATTTCCAACCAAATTTTGAGATTTTTTTCACACTAAAACATTTTGTTGTTGAATCATGTAATTAATCAGTAATCGTGACTAATTGGATCCCACTCTTACAAATACAACGAAGGATTTATTGTTGTAATTTAATATTATTTAATGCTATCGTGCAAAATTCTTATAGGTATATCTTTTACACGCTTTGAAAATACACATTTTCATTTTTAGCGAATTTAACAATTTTAACAGTTCAAGAGGTGAATTCACTTATGAGTAAGTAAAAAACTTTCCCTTTAAAATTAATGAATCAGTACTTTTTAAATGGAATTTTAAAATGACCTACTTATGCAGTTTCTTCCCACGGGCAAGAATAATTACAATTTGTGTCTGGGTTTTGTGAATAATTTCAAAAATATTTTATTATTTTCATCAATCACGTGGAAGAAGGGAAAATATGTAATAATTTGCAAAATTTATACATATTTCGGAGACCAGTTGCGTGCATTGCTCTGTGATTAAATGTAGGTTGTGTGTAGTTTTTCAAGTTTGGGTACGAAAAATTGACCATTAAATATTTGAAAATACGCAATTTTATTATCATCTTTATTACCAAATAAAAATATTTGAACAGAAATTCGTAATATCTTTTAATTTTTTTTATGGTGTGTTTTTCTTTGGGTGGTAACAGATTTTTAACCTTTATGAACTGCACACCACTGGTAGAAACACAGGGATTCTAAAAGTTGTTAACCATTTCTCCGGAAAGTTAAGCAATATAATTTCCTATGAACGTTTTTTGGAAAAAGGACGTACATACCATTTTAAATATGTCGTAAAATAACAGATATGTTTTATCATATCGTAAAATCTGCCCGGATAGTTAATTTTATTTAAATTCATTTTACTGTAAATGTCGAAGATGCCCCGATGACTCAAATAATATCCAAACTCGTTTCTCGCTTGCAACAAACTACTACTTCGACATGGACCCAGCGATGGAAGTGGAGGGTTGTTGGACATAATTGAAAATATTTTTTCTTATTATTTTCTTTGTTAGTATTTTACAAGTATTTCGTTTGCACCCCACTCCCTTACTCAAATATAAAAAACGTAAAAAATAAGGAATGTAAAAATCAAAGTTAACATGAATAATAAATAATGAAAAAAAAACATTAAAAAATAATGTTTTCGTGTTCAAAACATTTAAAAAAAAAAAAAAAAAAATGTTTGGAGACTAAATGACATCTTATGTAAATTTCCTAATGCATTTTAAGCTTAAAAATAATTTGTGGAGGTTCATGAGTTATAAATATACTCTGTAAAAAGTGAACTTCCATAATATTGTTGTTATTAATAAAGGAAATAATACGTAGTTTTATTTTTCACAGTGGTAAACATTTCGTACGAGGTTCAAGAAAAGTTCTTACATACTTATTTTCGTATTGGCAGTATTTTAAAAAAAATGTGTATTTTAAATAATTATATCTGACAATTTTTTGTGAACTGTCGTCTCTACAAGAGCTTACGAAGCAAGAAAAATAACTTAAAAGTAAGCCGCTACTCACTTAGGTATATATTCTACCCTGTAACGGGGCCTTACATCGATATCTAGCATGTATAGAATATATTAATCTACATTATATATTGATCTCACGGACCATTATACTGTAAAAGGGTTCAGCTTTATGAGATAAAATATCATTGGTAAAAAATCTCACAATATTCTACCGTTCCCAATGGAATGATGAAGAAACTAGGTTTGTGCAATAATAATGTTAATTTTACCTTGAAAGGTTAATCGTAATGACACAGAAACAAAACATATTAGTAGGAAAAGTCTTTATGCAAATATGGTTGAATAATTTCTTCGAGAATGGGTGAAGGGTGGCATAATATTAAAAATAACGCAGTTTCCGTTGCAATCACTGGATTCCACCAGACGGGGCACAATCAAATACTCGAATGCTGTCCGAGATTTTGACGGTGAGTTTTAACGGTAATCGGGTTTATCTTTAATGTCTGGTGAATCAGTTAACGTGCTAATTTCAATGCCCTAAATAAATTTTTCGCTTCGATTTACATATTTGAGATTTTTTCTCAAAAACTCTTTTCATTTCAGAATTCATGATACCCATTCTTATTTAAAGATTATATTTAAATAGTTAGTAAATATGTACTAGAGCCAGTGTCATAACTAATCACCCAAAGAAAAGCCCCTTAGTCACTGTTGATATTTTACCCGGGTTCGGAAGGCATTAATCTACGCATTTGCCTTTTTTAGATTGTAGATTCGATTTGCGCTGCAGCGCAAAAATATATCTTATAAACCTTTTTTTTAATCATTTCATTGTGTTTTCTTGATCGTGGAGTTTGATGAGCCTTGCACAAACGCTTCCTTCGTGTTATTAATAAATCACACGCTTCTTATCTACCGTCAAAAGGAACATTGATAAAATCCGAATTAATGAATCTAGGTACCTACAAAACATTATCACAATTAATTTGAAAACATTCACTTTCAGGATAACAACACAAACGATGACGTCCAAGACTCTTCCCATCTTGTTGGTGCTCTTCTGTGTTTTAGCTCTCAGTGATATGAAAAATTGGCGATATGACAGAAGTAAGCCAAATAATTTAATATATCTTCTTTACCGCGTGAATTTTTAAAGAATAATAAATAATAATGATTTTTTTTCAGGAGCATGATATAATAATGAGAAAGAAAAAAAAAAGACAACATATTTTTGATGAAACTGTTTTTCAGATATTACAAGTACTTATCCAATACAAGAAAAAATATCACTGTATAATTTTCAACAAATATGAGAAATTCTATTTAAAAATAAGAGCTATCAATAGATCATAGTCAACCGTATCTTTATTATTTAAAATACAATTTTTTTAATAATTATCTCCTTAGGGCCGAAGGTTTATGGCGATAAAATTCCAAACACTGCGCTGATACCGAGGACTTCTAAAGTCATCAAGAAAATAGTGCTGTACCACAACTTCTTCAGGACAAAGGTGCGCCCAAAGGCATCAAACATGCTCACAATGGTTAGTATACATTTCAGACAGTAAAGTTAATGTTTTCACCAAAATCACCACGAAGTTAAATCGCGCAACTGCCCATGCAAGAACTTTCTTCACCTTGCGCTACTTCGTTACGATAATGATAAATAGACAATAATTATGATACCATATTGTTTAGACTACACCCATCCTCTTTAACACTGACCACAACCCCGTTGTTTCTCACTTCATGCTTGTACTAGTTGTATGTTTTGCACACTTCACGTTTCATCAATTTTCTATAACAATAATTTATGAATCTCGGTTGATCTGGCGCTCCTTGTGTTTAGAAATAATTAAGTACGTGTAAATATTCAACTAGAAGCGCCAGTCTATTAGCCATGTTTCTGCTATCATCAATCACTTCCAGTTAAAGCTTTACATCTCCCGAGACCGAAAAAACAATATTCTAATGAAGAGTGTCACTTAATAATATTGCAAGTAATGATATTACAGTAGCGAAAACCCCCAACGGTGATTTCTATACCTTCGTCACAAATTGTTAGTAATAATATTACAGTAGTGAAAACCTCAACGGTGATTTGTATACCTTCTTCACAAATTTTCAGTAATGATATTACAGTAGCGAAAACTTCAACGGTGATTTATATACCTTCTTCACAAATTGTCCGTAATGATATTACAGTAGCGAAAACCCCAACGGTGATTTGTATACCTTCGTCATAAATTGTCCGTAATGATATTACAGTATCGAAAACCCCAACGGTGATTTATATACCTTCGTCACAAATTGTCAGTAATGATATTACAGTAGCGAAAACCCCAACGGTGATTTGTATACCTTCATCACAAATTGTCCGTGATGATATTACAGTAGCGAAAACCCCAACGGTGATTTGTATACCTTCGTCACAAATTGTCCGTAATGGTATTACAGTAGCGAAAACCCCAACGGTGATTTGTTTACTTTTGTCACAAATTGTCAGTTTATAATAATGTAACCAGACACTGCCTACAATTATCACCTTCCGAGTCCATAATTTTTACTCGTATATTCATTTCTCCCAAGAAAGCTGAGACTCTTTGATTCGATATTGTAGAGTTTTTTCCATGTAAAAGTTAGAATTGGATTAAAAATAACAACCAAATAAACGCGTGTCGGATATCAAAAGAACATCGGTGATGCCAATGTTCTCTGTGTGAGCAAATGACAAAAATAATTTCCTATCTAACTAACTAACCATCACGCCGTTTCCCCGCAGTGGTAGGCAGAGAGGATGGATCATCAAACAGTTCGGTTTTGGCACACGCATCTTGCTTCATTCACATTCATACCTTGTATCATACATACTCGTCTTTTATTCTGACTCTTGACATGGCCCGACTCTAATATTTGGTTCACTTGATCGTGCCATGTCTTCCTCGGGCATCCCTAACTTCTTCTTTCATTCACATTCGCATCATGCAATCTCTTTACACTCCTATCTCAAATCTGTAAATTTCGTAATGTAACAATTTTTATATGAAAGCGTTACACACATTACACATTACCATTGGCATCGCGTTTGGGTCTCACCCAGGCGTCGTGAGTTCAATTCCTCGACTGGCTAAGTCCTCCATTTACGACACAAGCAACATCTTCCGCTTACTGTGATGGTAGTAGGAGATTTTCAAATATTGGCAGGTTATTCGTAACCAGGGAATATTTGTCTTTCTTTTAAAAAAAATATACCGCAATTATTACTATAAACATACTCTTATAATCTCTTCTTCGTCTATCTATTTGATTTCCGTGGTGTTTATTGTTTAAAAGGGGTAAAATGAGATTTTTTCTAAATTGTATTGAAGTGCATTGACTGCAAAATGCAAACGCTTTCCTGTGACGCATTTGAGATTGGGAACTTCTTTCAGATCCAATTATTTTTGTGGTGTATCGCTCCACTTCACAAGTGGCACGATCTCTTCAAATGAATCTATTAAAACGCATATATCTATTTCAAATTATACCCAACTCACAGCTTATATTGCGTATTTATACTTAGACACTATAGAGTTTACTTGTTATAGGTATACCACCCAAGACATTATTGAGCGCTGGCAACTTTATTCAATGGCAGTAAGTGTTGTTACAATTCACTCAACGAGAAGTGGGTTACCCCGATTCAAATCGATCAGTGCTTGCATATATTATGTCATAGGTATACAATATGCCTACTTATAGGGAATATGTGTTTATTTTATTTTATTTTGTTTTTTTTTTTAACGTAGAACCATTTTTTTAATTTAATTTTTACGAAAGAAAAAAAATACAATGCA
Organism: Halesus radiatus; assembly: GCA_022606495.2. Taxonomy (NCBI): domain Eukaryota; kingdom Metazoa; phylum Arthropoda; class Insecta; order Trichoptera; family Limnephilidae; genus Halesus; species Halesus radiatus. Next base: position 15,932 of record JAHDVE020001333.1, read on the forward strand.
AAAAGTCCCGATAAACTATTTTTTTATTAAACTCGATTCAAATCGATCAGTGCTTGCATATATTATGTCATAGGTATACAATATGCATACTTATAGGGAATATGTATTTATTTTATTTTATTTTGTTTTTTTTTTTAACGTAGAACCATTTTTTTAATTTAATTTTTACGAAAGAAAAAAAATACAATGCAAAAAGTCCCGATAAACTATTTTTTTGTAGTTTGTCTAACTGGAGCTTGTTATTTAAAACATAAAATTTGCAGACCAGGTATATTTATATATATATATGTCTATGTAAAATAAATACATAAAAAAACATATGCAACAAACTTAATACGTAAATATTTCTACAAAAATATATTTAAAAAATTAATAATATACAAACATAAACGAAAGCAATAAATCACAAATAAAATAATATTTCCTTATTTCTAATACTTTCAGCTAGCCAAGTTTTCAATGTGTTTATTAATTGTTTAATTTAATACAGTTTTATTTTTTTATTTATTTTAGCGGGTAACATATTTATACATCTAGGAATCATGTGATCTAAGGTTCTTTATTCATATTTGTTTTTATGCCTAGGAACCATTAATCCTTCATTGAAATTGAAACGAGTTTTGTAAGTGTGCCCTAGTCCAGTGCTCCGCAACCGGTGTGCCGTGGCACACGGGTGTGCCGTGAGCCGAATACAGGTGTGCCGCGGTCAAATGCAATGTACGAAAATTTATTGTAAAATTCAATATAATACCTATATATTTTGGCTTTTGGTGTGCCCCGGAATTCTAGGAAGAATTTTGGTGTGCCGTAGATGAGAAAAGGTTGCGGAGCACTGCTCTAGTCTATTTGTATTATATATAGGGTTATTAATGTGCTGAAATATAATTTTGCACTACAGAATTGATCTATATACGTATGATATATTATGTAGTGGGAATCAATTCCTTAGGGAT
>JAHDVE020001334.1:0-24793 GCA_022606495.2 Halesus radiatus
ATCGTCATTAACATCTTCTGGGCCTTCTGTAAAGCGTTTGTACCACTTATAAAAACTTTTTTGAGACAAAGTAGACTCTCCGAATGCCACAGTCAACATTTTAGGTGCGTTGGAGCACTTTATTCCATTTTTAACGCAAAATTTAATACATATTCTTTGATCCATTTTTTTCAAAAGTAAAAAATCGAGGAACACACAAAAACGTGACTAACCTTTCCAGTTGTCAAAAACAAACCACCGATCCAATATGGCTGATAATTCTAACATATGATAAACATATGTGTACTAACATAACAAAAAAATAACGATAATCGAATGTACACAGCCCGCGAAAATTCACAATCACCTCTTCCCGTAGTATGTTGATCTAGTAAGATTTTAATGACCTTTGTTGATCTACCTTTAACACCGTTTATCTGGGCTCCGGTGATTATATATTCATTTAAATATATATAAAATTTATTATAGTGTCTTGTGTAGTGTTCGTGTACTTGTAATGCTTTTATAAATGCTGTGTTCGTTTGTGTAAGTACATTTTGTATTTTGTAGATTAATAGGCATATATTATATTCGTACAGTTTTCAGCAAGTTCATTTTTCGGTATAGTTATTTTATGGGGGTAGCTGGGTTATAATTGAAACGTTTTTATAACATTATTCCCTATTGTTTGTAAAAAAAATCCATGATTTGTATTCACACTCTCTCCATTGAAACAATTCCTTTATCAAAAGGTTTTTTTTATAATACGGATTTATAAAATATTTAGGCTGAATCAGAACTCAATGTTAAGAATTCATAAAATCCAATAAAAAATGAATAAACTTAAAACTTATTACTTAAGAATTTTCGATACTTTACTCTGAAGAAATAGATTAGGGGCCAATTAAAGAAATAAAACTTTATAAAGAACTAATATATTCCGGTACAATAGCAAAAACTGAGCTCTGTTGTCTAAATGTTTTTTTCTTGAATTACTAAATAAATACAAGTTATTTCAACTCACGTTTTGTGATTTTCACTGAGAAATAAAATAAAGTACCTAAGTATTTGAAATTTGATATCAATTTAAACTAAAATAACATAAAACGCCAAATTCCAGGAAGCTAAAATACGAAATGACACTACCTTTTGTGAATTACTGATTGTTTGTTTGTCAAGCCTACACAGTAAACATCGTCAATATGACGTTTCATTACAAAAACACTTAATTGGGTGTAATAAAGACGGCAGTCTCGAGATAAATTATAAAATATGGGGACGGTCCGGGTAGATTAGTAACTTATAATCTAACAGATATAAATATCTTTATTCGGGATATGGGGAGGGTAATAACAATTATAAGAATAGAAAATAATAAAATAAAGTAGTGAGAAGTAGAAAAACAGATATAATAAATGAACAATAAATATAAATAGGAAAACATTATTAATCCATCGGATTTAAGATTGTTGGTGCCAATTAGTGATGGGCCGAATACTCGTTTAATACTCGATACTCGGCGTTTTCGGCGTTTTTTTATTACTCGTACTCGGCCGATTAACTCTGTTTAAATGACGAGTATACTCGGTTTAACTAAAGTAATATAATATTTTAGGAAATATAATGAAAACAGGTGGAATAAAAAGTTGCGTTTATAAATATTGAATTTAGACAATTAACATTTAAAATTTAGGAAAGGCAAGTTGTGATATAAGAATACAAGTAAACAGACTGTAACAGCCTGTTCCCTTTTTCTTCATAGACGTTACCTGCTTCTGAAAATAAACGCTCGCTATACACAGTGCTTGCAGGTGCACAAAGACGTGCACAAAGGTTGCAAAGACTCTTGCCAAATGTGCTATTTCTGGATATCTTGTTTTATGTCTTGCCCACCACTCGAAAGAACTCTTATCTTTTGACAACAATCGTTCGTTTACATGTCAATCCAATTCTAGAGCGATGGGGCTTTTAGGATCGTCGCGCTCCGGTGACTGGGTAGAAGCAAGTTCTTCGAAGCCATTCCAAAATGATGCATGAGCATCTCGTGATTGTCTAAATTGGTTTATGTTAGAATTAGATTCGTTTTCTTCACTGCTGCTGGCACTCTTTGTAACGTCCCTTCTTTCAATGGATTCTAAAAATAGGATCTTCCTGATCAATTCGCATTTCTCTGGATTAAAAAATCTCATTCTGAAGCTGGGGTCCATTAAAGTAGCCAAACAGTAATATGTATCACCCTCTAAGCCTTGAAAGCGATCCTGAACTTCATCTTTAAGCTTTTTCTCATTTTTTTGTTACATATCCGCTATGTTTGGGCAGATTTCACCGACTTCAGGTTTTGATAAATATTTTAAATGAGCCTTGCTGTGGGATAATACTTTTGAAATTGATGAGAATATTGAGCTGGTAATTTTGGTGATTTTTTCGAACGGTTTGAGTAACGTTACACTCTCTTAAAATTTCCCATTGATATTCTGTCAACTGTTGAACATTCTCTGTACTCGTATTGTCTGATATATAGAGTCAAATTTTCCGTTTTTGCTCTACCAATCTTTCAATCGTATATTATGTGCTATTCCATCTCGTGGTAACGTCCTGCACGAGTTTGTGTTCAGGCAGTTTAAGTAATTTTTGTATTGTGTCCAGCTTTCCTTGCGCCAATGCAGAATGATTAAAGTGGTCCTACAATTCCTCTAGCTAAGGCAATAGCGTCTTTTACGTTTTGAACTTTCAGAGAAGCTTTTATGGAAAATTGCAGGGTATGTATGTAGCATCCTTTGCCGACAAATGGACTATTATAATTAGCTTTGACTACATTGGGTTCATTGTCTCTCATAATAACATGAATAATAGTATCAATTTTCCAGCTCACAGATAAGTCTTACAGCATTGATCGAATATCGTCAGCTGTGTGGTGTCCTCTAAAATGCTGCATTTGCAGCAATCTGCAGAGTAGGATAAACTTCTCGTTGAGCCAGTGAGCAGTATAGCTTAGAAAACCAAGCAAGTTGTTCATGCAGGTTCAAATATTAGTGGTTATTGGTACAGCTTTAACTTTTGCAATTTCCGCTCTAATTTTGCTTTTCACTTTATTGTAAACTTCTGGTATGACAACTACGCTGATATACTTTCTTCGGGGGATTTGATATTTCGGCTTTAAGACGTTCATTAATCTTCGAAACCCACTGTCTTCTACTATGGAAATCGGTTGGTTGTCAATAGCTATTATTTCGGCGACAGCTTTGTGGATTTTTTTAGCCCGCGAATCACTTATATCCCACTTTGCCGCAAATGAATCCCGAAGGCTTTGTTGCACCTTTGTTGCATTCGATTCCGACGACGAAGTTGAAGCAGCCGCCTTAACCGAGTTATTCGGCCGAGTACTCGGTTTGGCAAGCATCAAACCGAGTAAAACTCGTACTCGGTAACTCGGCAAAACTTGTGCTCGGCGCATCTCTAGTGCCAATAATTCACTTAAATTTGCTTGATACTCGAAGGTTGAGGTCTGTTGGGATTCCATAATGAAGACATTTTTGGAGTTGATAATAATATCCCTCATTCCTGATAACCTGGTTCTTATTTTGGCTGCAAATTCAGGAACTCGCACTTTCAAGAACCCGAAAGAGGCACTGCAGTTCCTCAGGAGTCCAAGCATCATACGGTACGCGTTATTGTATTGCACCAAAGCCTTTCCATGCTTCTCTTTTTGAGGCTGGCCCAGAGATCGCACTTATGTAAGGTTGTACAGAAATCTAAGAAGAACGTCCCTTTCGCCTGTGAGCTGCAGAGCCGAAATCTTCTACTTAGCAACTTTGATTATATGCTTAGTGCTCTCTTCTGCCTGTAAATGTTGTCATCATCCATTTGCCAGTAGCTAATCACGTACCTGTGTGGTTACTTCAGCAATTTTAAGGGGCTAAGCATTAAAAATACTGGGGAAATCATTTTTGGATCCTCCCCGTATTTGATGATCAACAGAGCGGTTTTTTCCTGTGCTAACTCTTCACATATATTTAAGAGGATACCTTGTACCCGCATTGATCGTGCCATCATTTCCATATCATCTGCGCAGATTAGATTATTGGTACAACATCTTCCTTGGCAACCTATAATATTAATATTTGGATTACTTCTATAGCGCCGTTTTCGTTGTAAAATCACCTTAAGGGCTTTTTACAGATACTTTGTATAACATATCACTTAGTGGTGTAATAAACACATTACAGCTAGAATAAATGACACTAAATTTATGACAAATAATGTTTAATGGACTTTGTTGTCAGATCTTCGGTTAATGATGGTGACGACGAGTAATGACATTCACAAAATGAAGCGGTAAAAATGCTATTGTCAATGAAGATACACCGAATAGTAAAGTATCAATTTGTTAATAAATTAATTAAAAATTATTTTGTTTTCACCCCTTCATTAATATTAAATTTAATCTAATTAATAATCAAATATTTTTTAAAAACAACTTTTTTTTAAAATAGGAAAGACTAAGAAATTTTAGTATTATAGTTAAGGAACAACTAAGGTATTTAAATAATAATTATTATTTTGAATTTGCCAATCATTATTTGATATACTCGTAAATAAAGGTTTATTTTTTTTACATAAAAATATATCCGGTTTAAATTAGACAAAATTTGAATTTCAGAATTTAGAAAATGTGTTAAATTATTAAAATAGTCAATTAAATATATTAATAATCTTTTTTTAAATAACTGCCTCTTTAATTTATTTTCATTTTAATATTAAAAATAAAAATATTTTCTTTTTTATTTATAACGTAAATTGTTATTCAATATTAAAAAAATAACATTTTTGATTAATTACTTACCTAGTTTAATCAATTTTTATTTATGTTTGTAATTTGTTTATTATTACATTATTGTGTTCTATGTTTATCATTTGTCTATACTAGACATTATTATTTTTTATTATTTATATATTTTTTATGAAGAAAGCATCGCTTGAAAGATGTGTTAATATTAATGAAGTGGTGAATACAAAATATTTTACAATTAATTTATTAATAATGACACTACAAAGTGAATACCAATTTTTTGAAGAAATTATAATTAAATTTTTTTATGAAGTTATCGTGAACAAGTATCAATTAAAACACTTCAGCTCTTCACCAACGAGTGCCCCACAGTGCCGCCACTGTTTCTTATGCCTCAACGGCATGCTTCTGTAATTTCAAGTAACCTGATTATCGATTTGTGAAGCGTAAAATAGTGGAAGCCTTATGCGGGGTCCATCGGCCCCTGAAATAATATTATATGTAGATGGGGTTAAATAATTCAACAGGCAGATGTTGAACCCTTGAAAGTGGTTCAAAGTTCCTAATAGATTTTAATCTAGGTAGTATTAACCCGAATTGTATCTCCTCCGTAACTCTTCCAATACTAATAAATCTAATGATTTTAACTTCAAAGGTAAAGTTCTAGAAATAAACAAAGTATTTTATCTGACAGGTAAAAAGTCAGGAAGATACAATAAACTTTATAATGGTTAACGAAAAATAAATTTAAAAATATTTCACCAAAGCGAACTAATTCAGTCGGCCAGGATTATCATTTTCGATCTTCATATCGACTTAATAACTTCAAAAAGATACCTAGATTTTCATAGTTACCGTCCCCATATAAATCACCAAGAGTCAGCCGCATTTTTTCGTATGTTATCTTTGGAAGATCGCTATACTCTTTCTGCGGAAAATTGCTAGATCCACCACAGATTGTTCGGAACTCCTACAACGGATCCAACTCCGAGTTCCCAATAGACTTACCAGATCTGAACAAATTCATAACCCTCCTCGATGAAACTCCAAGCAAATCTCTTTCATTTATCGGGCATCACACATTTTTAAAATGCACTCCATACCAGATCACACCGGCGATTTATCTAACTTCAGGCACCTACTCACCTAATACTATTAACTTTCTTATTTATATATGCATACACTATTTTTCTTGGTCTCCTATTGATATAAAATCACACACATACATTTCAACTAGATCGCCCCTTCCTCTTCCTTTCCAGACCCCATAACAAATTACATGTAACTTTTAAAATAATGATTCTTCTTTATTTTGCATCTTTTTAATTTTATTTTATTTCATCGAAAAACACCAGATTCACTCATAAATAATACCTGAAATATAATACGTGGAAACCTGTAAATGTTCAAATTTATATCACTTATCCATGTAATTCAATTTTTATGTAAACTCTTGGTCTTCCAAATAATCAAAAATAAAAATATAATAACTTTTTAAGGACGTTCTATGAATTCATTTTAATTATTTTATAAAAATTTAATGTAAATCAAATTTAATAATGTTTTTATTAAGTTCTGCAAGTATTTTTATTTTTTATTCTTGTGACAGTTTGAAAATGGCCTTAAACGCCGAAACAGCTGTCAAATAATAAAAACTAAAAATACCTGCAGAGCTTAATAATAACATTATTAAATTTGATTTACTTAAAATAAAATTTTAAAAAAAATTGAATGGAGTTCTACGAATTAAACATTTTAATTATAATAAACAATAAATACTTTAGTTTTAAAACGATAAACTTAATACGATTATTTTGACTGCCTAAATATGGCAAATACAAATTACATAACGATATTCTAAAGAGTGAAGTAATAATTTAATCATATACATAATTTATACAAGATGAATCGAAAAACAACAAAATAGGGAATGGGAATCCCCATAAAGGCAATAATATATCTTTTTAAAATTATTATCTGTACAACAGCTTTACCGAAAAATAAAAAAAATCATAATATGATTTAAAAGCGACAGAAATAAGACTCGGACGTACGTAATACTTTAAAACTCAATCTAAGATGATACACCCTCGACGTCAGGTAAGTTATACAGGTTATTGCGAGCATTCATATTTATACGATGGTGGAAGAACAATTTGGTGAAGACCCATGAAGTCATGGAAATAGTCAGTATGAAAGAAGTTTGCGTGCCTGACTATGCTAATTTATTTATTTTTTAAATGGAACTAATATGGGACATGCATTGTGGCATCTCGTAGTTTTTCTTTGTAGGTAAATGTGTAAGGTTTTCGATTTCAGGATTTAAGATTTATCAAGCAGAAATTCTGATATTGTGTCGAGCAAACTTCCAATAAAATATCTCTAAGAAATTAAACTAAATGTAAACAGCGTTGCCAGATATCTAAAAATCCTCCAGTCTTCGGCCTTCCTGTGATCTTTTTTTTTTAATGAGGTAAATATACGTTTTTTAGCAAAAGGAAAATGTATTAATTAAGTTCTTCTTAACATATTTTCTTAGTTTTGGACCACGCCTGTCATCGCCATTTTAAATTAATATTACGGTTAGTAATTTTCTTTCTTTTGCGACCTCGATTTTTCGCAAGTATAAAACATTTCTTTGAGATTAATAAAATTTATCGGTACCATATTTACTGATCTGGTGACAAGATACCAGACTAGGTGCTTTCCTACCTTCCTTTCCCCATCTCCTTCCCCCTCCGGCTCGCAACATACTCCAATCAGGGATGCCATAGTCTCACTGGCTCCAGGCGGTTGTGAGCAGTTAAGACTTGCGGTCGCATTAAAAATACGTACCTACTTCCAAAACCGATCGATCGACGTATTAAATGGAAGTGGTTTAAAACAAATTTACGTGTTAATAATACGATAAAAATATTGTTTTTTTTTTTAATATAGTGAAATATTTGTCATTTTAAGGGAAGCACTCCCTTAGAGACCCAATGTTGTTACGAACATAGCAATAATTTCTAAAGTATTGAAAAAAAAGCCATCCTTCCACGTTATTAATCAAATATATTCTCTCGCTGCAAGTTTTATTTCAGGTCTGAGGGAGATAACTATACAAAGAACTCTCCCATTCTTTTAATATAGTTACTAAACAAAAATACTTTGCACACTGTCACTTTAAAATTAATAAACCGGTTTTAATTGTTTTCGTGTTTAATTCGTGGAAACTCCATTTATTTTTTTTTAATTTAATATAAATCAAATTTAATAATGTTATTATTAAGTTTTGCAAGTATTTTTATTTAATATAATAATGAATAATTTATTATTCATATATTCCTGAGGATGATAGAATTGTTGTCGAAACATATTTATTTATTTTTATAAAAGTGGTGTAAACAAAGTACATTTTTAATTATTTAATTAATAATGCCGCCACAAAAGTTACCAATCGCTTCAAAAAATTTTGAAAATGTATTAGTAATCTGTATATTTTTATTTTTTGTTAGTTATAATAATGCAAACGAATTAAAAAAAAAAACAAGAATTTAAAATAGAAAATTTAATAGCACACATAAAACGCAGTATAAAAACGAAAATTATCTCAGACTTGGTTTCTTAATAAAAAAAAACATAATTGGCAATTGAAACTGTAGTTTAAGAAAGTATAAAATGTTAAATAACAGCTTTTATAAAATCATTTGCAAAGTTACAGACAAAATATAACCGTTATTTTCTTGAAGTTACATTTTGAGTGTACCATGATTAATCTCAATGCGGGATACATTATTTTATTCGGTTACTTTTTCTGTGAGGTTATTGTCAATGTCAGGATTGTTACGTACAAGAATCAGTAATAATAATGTCTTGCGTATTGCTCCTTTCAGTTATATAGTAGGGCATTTAATGATTATTTTTTTGTGGATTGGAATCCTTACTCAATATTTAAGATGGGTTCTACTGACACTAATTAAATATGTTATAAGAACTTCGGAAGAAGACTGCCACCGCGTCCATTGGGCCATGTAAGTGGTCCACCAATAATAACATAACAACAATCCTAAAAACTCTATAAGTAAAAATTCTAAACTTAATAATAGTCGCATATGCGAATTAAAATGTGATCACGCCGACTGCAACGCTATCTATATCGCGCAGACGGGAAACGCTTTCTTAGCTATATTCAAAGAACATAGACGATATTATAAAAATAAAAGCACTTCTTGAAAATTCGCAGAACATCTTTTAATGAATAATCACGTCCTGCTTGACAATAACGATCCTAAACCCTTACATATAGAAATAAAGGGTCTGAGATTAAATTTACATGAACAATTAGAAATTGATGAGAGAACGATTGATACTAATATAACATTAATTATTAAAATAAGAAAAATTATTTATTCACCACTTCCCAGTATGTTCACATTATAAAATCAATATAACAAATAAATAATTCAATTAAGAAAACATTAACATTAAAATACATGAAAACACATTATAAATGGAAAACATCAGAGAACAGAGCATTTTAATTATTTTCTGACTAAATCGGTTTTACCGATAAAAAACCATTATTTTTAAAAACCCGTAAAAATTAAAATGAGGTGGAAGTAAATAAAACCATATAAATAAGTGGTCACAGTGTGGATTAACCGCACTTTGAAAATGGCTTTGAACGCCGAAACAGCTGTCACAATAATAAAAACCAAAAATACTTGCAGAACTTAATAACATTATGAAATTTGATTTATATTAAAGTTTAAAAAATTAAATGGATTTCTACGAATTAAACGCAAAAACAATTAATAAATTTAAATCCGTCTTTCATAACAGCATCTCAGGGGACAGCGCCTTGGCTCCTCAGGGGATCTTCTCGTTTAACGACGTATTGGAAGCTGCTGTTGCTGCTCATTGCTGATTTTTGCTGCTAAGCTAAGTGCCGCATTTTTCATCGTCATCCCGTTGCCCGTTATGATCAGCACTGTGAACCTCGCAGTCATGCTCAGAGCCGCATCCTTTCGACCACGTGGTCATCATCCTCACTGTGGATTTTTTGCGCCTTTTCTTCACCATCCTATCGCCGTATTTTCCGTAAGGTTCCTCGCCGCATCCCGCCATGATCGTGTTATTCACGAACACCTACATTACCATCCATTCAATATTTTTCATAAGTATGCCCTTTCCTATTCTTTAGTTTGTTACGAAGGGAAAAAGAGGGAAGGATGATGATAAAAAGCCCCACGAGGGAAGCCAGTATTACAAGGGGAAAAGCACGACGTTGGGTGGCAGTGTTTGTGTTGAATTGAGAGGAATAGGGGGAGCGTGTTTACCAACTATGCACTGGTAGCGAAGAGATTACGACGCCAATTCCTCAGAGCATCTTCCATTAAAATACCGGTAAAACTAGGACAGCGTTCTCACCGGACGTCTGTGCTCCAAAAATTGAAATCTGTTTGTTAAGCGAATCGATCAAACGGACCGCCCGTTTTAGGGTCAAGGGTTTTATTCAGATATTTTGGGGCTCCTGACCAGAAGTGGCTGCCAAACTTTACAGTGGGGCGAACTTGCAATTTATACATGGTCAGCAGTTGTGTATGATGGCTGGCATAAATGCCGTAGTAATAATCGAGACGTGAGACTACATTGATCAATAGTATTGTTGCCTCCGTAGGAACGTTTCTACCGACTGACTTGAGTTTTATTAGGTGAATAAACCCGGTGCTTACAGTCCCATTTACTTGACTTTTCAGCGAAAGGTTCAAATCTAAATTAATACCAAGAAGTTAATCTAATGTTTTTAGAATTATGTCGCCGCTTAAAACAGAATTTGGTGAATTATCTATGAAATGTTAGCGTTTATGCCGTTGTGGCCGCCTGTAGATACTTAGTCTTAAACGGATTAAGCTTAAGCTTGTTTGAAGGCATCTAATGAATTATTGTTTCCTTATGCACTCCCTAACTTCATACTTCAGCTTCGATTTAATTAACATCATTCAATTTTATATACCTACGAGAGCAACTCGTTAAAAATCCTGTTTAAATGTAACAACACCAGAACTGACCATTACAAATACTCGCTTGTACCTAGATTACATGAAACTAGGAATAGATACCGTTATGAAGCAAGTCCCTAATAACTAAGGTTGAGAAACCACCCCGGGATGATCCATAAACAAGTACTGGTTGTCTATGGCCGAATTAAATTCTAGCCGCTCGGTTTTGGAAAGAGAGGGGGAAAGCCACCGCAAAGGGGCTTCGGGAGACATGAAGAGCTCACTTTAGTTCCGGGAGCCGAGCCCTCCAGATCTGACCCTGAGCCCGCAAACTGGTATCGTTCCAAAGTTTACTTATTTATTTTCCCTGCTTGTTTTTTTATAAAACAGAAATAATCTAAAATCACTCAATTCATTCATTCAACCCTTAAAGATTTAATAGCGTCCACATAAAGGTTAAAGCTATCCCTAGAGCATTAAAATCAAGCTATCCCAAATATATGCAAGGTATTATTGATAGCAAAAGAGAATTGTTTTTATTTGAATTCCCTATTCCTGAATCTAGTTTTATGTATGTCTTTTTATTTATGTTTTCTGGAAGCGGTGATTTCTCAAATTGTCTATCAACGAACTACAAACACGATTCATATATATGTGTATCTTTACATACACCTAAATGCCCTGAGAAAGAGTTAGCCGGGAATATTCTATATAGTAGATCTATGTGTCAACTTTACTAAGATTGCAAATTCAAATATCCTTACGAACCGGATAGAGAGATTCCCCTCTGTTACAATACGCAGATATAGGGGATATATTTAAGGGGAACGGCTGTGGTGCATGTTTCAAACAAAACTAAATTTAGATTGGTGTCCAAAATACCCATCCAAACTGGTTGATCTATTTTTTTTAATTAAAGGTTTAGTAAATATCTAGAAAGTATTTTATTTATTTGTGCGACCAGTACCATGACGTCCCCATAACTGATGTTTTTCAGATACTGTCCTCCGATGTCGCAGCCTACCCTTGGATTGTTTAGTCTTTCGGTTAGTTCGTCCATGTAAAAGATGAACAATATCGGGGACATACAACGCCTTTAATACTCAAGTATTTGATACATTTGACCGTGCCATGTCTTCCTCAGACGTACCCGGCGTCTTGCTTCATTCACATTCGCGTCATATACTCGTATTCTCCTTATACTCTTCTCTTCATTCATTCGCTCTACATGCCCAAACCCTCTAAGCATCCCTTTCTTGATCTTGCTCACTACGCTTACATCAGCCTTGAATTCTTTACGAATATCAACATTTTTCACACCATCATACATGGTTTTACGCACATTCGTCTCAGAGATCTAATTTCTACAGAATTCAGTCTACTTTCATCCTTCCTCTGGCAGTTCCATGCCTCACTGCCATAAATCAGGGTTGGTATTAGCACTCCATTGTGGACTGCTAGTTTCACTTCTTTGGACAATTTTTCGTTTGCGCCAACCGCGTTCAGGCTTCCGTTAATGGAGTTTCCTGCATTCACCCTTCTTTCAATATCCCTATCAGTCTTTCCATCTTACGTAAACATACTTCCCAAATACACAAACTCATCGACCTGCTCCAAGTATTTATAATTCAAACTATATTGCACACTGTTTTCGTACTCTCTCTTTCAAACACCACGACCTTAGATTACATACTATAATCATTAGCTCATTCTTCATACATACTACGTTCATCCTAGATACGAGGGACTGTTGATCTTCCATACTATTAGCAATCAGCACCGTATCATCAGCATACAACAGGCAACACACTTGCAGACTGCTCATTTTTCCGCCCACGCCCACCTCTTTCAATTCTTCCATACAATTATCCATGCATATATATTGAATGACCACGGTGACATTACGCAGCCTTACTTAACACCTTTTGTGATGTCAAACCACCCCGTAAAATCACCGTTTTCCCTAACACATGCAACGCTTCCCTCTTACAGAGATGCATTTGCCTCTATAAGATTTGTATTCACTCCAGACTTGGACAACACCTTCCATAATTTTTTCTGTCTTTTTTTTTACCCCATCGTATCATTTTTGTAGATCTACAAAAGCACAGAAAAGTTTTTGGTTTTTTGGAGAAAATCTGATCCATGTACCCCCTTCCACTCATAAATGCACCTTGCACATCACATATTTTATCCTTTGTTTTAATTTGTACCCTTTCAATCAATATCCTACCATACAGCTTTCCAACTGAACTTAGCACACTAATAGCCGTGTGATTTCCACGTTCCATGCGTGACCCTTTACCTTTCTATAGAGGCACGATCACAGCTCTTCTCCAATCTAATGGGGTATAACCCTCCTATAAACACTGGTTTAAATGTTTGTATAACCATGTGAGATTTATTTGAAAATTATACTGCTATCTCCTTTAAAGTATTAATTAAAGGCGTTATAATATACTGTAATTAAATACATAAATGAGCACCTTTTCAATCTATTTCAGACTGTTTTGTACAGATATTTTCTTTATTGTTTACGTTCTTTATATTATTTACCGCCTTCCTTAATATTTCTATTGTATTCCACTCTTTCTGTATATTTTCTTTTGTTCTTCATGAATTTTTTTCCTAGAACCACGTTTGCTCGTCAGATTTTTCATCACAGTCATTTTTTGATCTTCAAATCTTATACACCTACGGCTTGAATGTCTTACCAATCCTTGATATGAAAAGAAAACTGAATACCTACCATAAAGATTAGAAACTCAGCATTTACTCCAGATAAATAATAATTTGATTGTGTACACAACTCGTAGAGACGCAATACTTCTTTTCCAAATAAAATAAGTAACTACTTCAATGTCGGCAGGGTCTATACTCGGATTCCACAGGTCTTTTTTCATATAATTCTATCCAAGTTTAGTGCTGCTCTGTCTACAAGCAGGGTAATGTGGAAACCCCCATTTTAAGCGGAATGTCGTGTGACGTTAGAAAATATTTATATATTTTTAATAAATTATTTTCTTTTTTAAATAAATTAATTAATTTCTAAATGAAGTGTTTTTAGTATTTATTACTGATAAATTTCTTGAACAATTAGAATTTAATAAACTAACGAATGATACTAATATGACATTAATTAATAAATTATGTATTCACCACTTCTCAGTATGTTCACATCAAAATAAAATATTATGTATAAATACATCAATTTAGAAAACATTATCATTTAAGTACGGGGAAATATTTTGTAAAACACCTCACCGAATAGAGAATGTTAATTATTTTCTAACTATATCGCTTTTACCGATAATAATTTTTTATATAAAAAAAAACCGTCCACATTAGAATGGGGTTGGAGTAAATAAAATCAAATAAATAAGTGGTCACAACGTGGATTAACCGCAGTTTGAAAATGGCTTTGAACGTCGAAACAGCTATCACACTAATAAATACTAAACATACTTGCAGAACTTAATAATAACATTACTAAATTAGATTTATTTTAAATTCTTAAAAATTAAATGGAATACTACGAATTAAACACAAAAACAATTATAATTTCATCAAACGATTTGTAACTTTGTGGCGTCATTATTAATTAAATAATTAAAAATATACTTTGTATACACCACTTCTATTAAAATATATAAATATTTCTACAGGTTTCGACAGCGACGTCACATGTTTCGACAGCAATGTCATCCTCAGGAATAAATGAATATCAAAAAATTATTTCAAGTATAGCCAAAACATATTTGTATTTATATATTGTATACAAAGAATATTTTTTAATTATTTAACAAAAACCATTAATGAGAATACAGATATAGTATGTATTATATAATATGTATTCCTAATAAGGTGAGCATCGCTTTCGAAACATGTTGATATGTATATATTAATAAAGTGGTGAATACAAAGTCATTTTTAATTAATTTATTAATAATGACGCCACAAAGTGAGTACCAATCTTTTGAAGAAATTATAATTCTTTCCTGTTTATCAACAAGCCCCGGTTTAATTGTAATAAGAAACATTTAAATCGTTAAGTTACTAGCCGATCGTTTTCCTGTATAGTTGGGAGCCCCGCACGGTGAGAGTTCCATTTCCCCGTAAATTGTTTCTAGGAAAAGTAATCTCAATTAGACCTGATATTTTTGAGTTTTTTTTAACTTCACATGTTTTCAAATCTCTTGCATAACTTATAACAGCGGATCGTGGGATGATCACGGCTACAAAACAGAATGTGAACTCACAGTTGTAAAAATGATTTCATTTATTTTTTTTATTATAGAAATTGAATAATTCAATTTACAACGCTACACTTCTCTTACAAGAAAATAATGCTCGAAAATGGTATACATGTTAACGAAACAGAGTTCGTGGTTTATATAATTTATTTATTTAGTATCAACGGTATAAATATACCGTAAATAATAATTACACATCGCAGTTAACTACAAGCATAAGAATATACCACAAATAATTTTAAAAAGTAACTATTAAATGTGGCATTAGGTTATACAATGGCATCAGAGTGTATATAATAAATAAAAAAATCATGAAGCATATAAAAAGTAAAAGATATGCGTTGGTATAAAACATAGTAAATTTAAGTTAAATTAATACTGATTGAATAGATATGATAGTTGTTATGAAGCAAGTCCCTAACAACTAAGGTTGACAAACCGCAGACCCGTAATTAACCATAAATAAACATGAGTTGTCTATAGCCGCTCCGTTTGGTAAGGGGAGGGGGTAAAGCGACGGCAAGGGATGTTTGAAAGACAGGGGACATTCATTCTAGTCTGAAGAGCCTACCTGTCACCAGCTTTCACCCTGTCACCAGCTTCTGCAACCAACAACGGGTTCCGTTCCAATTTACTTACTTATTTATTTTCCTTTTGCTTTTTGATAAAACTGAAATAATTTAAAATCACTCAAATTCATTCTATCTTTTAATAATCTGAAGGCGTCCACAGAAAGGTTAAAACTTTTCCTAGAGCCTTTAAATGCAGCTATAAAAATATAGACCTGACTGCCAGGTATTTTTATATAGCAAAAGATAGTTGTTTTTATTTTGAATTCCCTATTCCTGTTTCTATTTATATGTATTTGTTTTTATTAATTATAACTAAGCGGTAATTTCGAAAATCGTCCATCAACGAACTGACAACACGATTAAAAGACGGATGTATCATTTTTCGTATACATCCATCTACCCTGAGTAGAGCTAGGATGGGGATATTTTATATAGTAGATCTATTGATGAATTTTATTAAGATTACAATTCAAATAGGCTTACGAAACGGATCGAGAGATTCTGTTTTGTGACATAGTATAGCCTTCTTGGACTTACCTTCCGTGCAGTTAAGTAGATCCGCTACATCAGCGTATCTATTACTAACTTCATGTAATCTAGGTACAAGCGAGTGTTGTTACATTTAAACAGGATATTGGAATGAGTTTTTTTTATTTTTTTTTTTATTATTTATGGAGAAAATACAGATACAGACAGCAGTAATATTGAAACAATATAGAAATATTTGGAGAACTCGCCTGTATCCTAACCTATATCTAACTGATTAAGTTGCTCCAGTAGGTATATGAAATTGAATGAGATTAATTAAATAATAAAAAAGAGAGTGCATATGTACATGTTTTGAGTTATAATAATAAACAAAACTCAGTGTATATTTGTACAATGTGGCATAGGATATTTACCGTGTAGCATAATGGTACAATTTTTTTTTAAAAGAAAGTCAAGCATTCTTAGGTTACAAAAAACCTGACAATATTTGAAAATCTCCTACTACCATCACAGTAAGTGAAAGATGTTGCTTGTGTTGTGACGGAAAGGACTTAGCTAGCTAAGGAATTGAACTCACAACGCCTGGTTGAGACCAAGATGTGGTATCAACTCAGCCACTGACCGGTATTGGGGTATAAGCGTGAGAATGTCTGTGTATTGTTTTTAGTCTGCTTAATTTTGGGGGAATTTTAAGCTTATTTTCTTAAACGTCTTTTAATTGCATTTGAGACTTTGTGAGTACTCGTATGTTCTATTTTTCTAGTCGTTGGATAGATTTTTGAACTTTTTTATTCTTTGATGTGTGTAATGGTGTTGTGCAAATGAATTATTGATTTTAGATGATGAGAATACGAATTTAAATGAAGTTCGATTTTCTGTGATCAATTGGTTTTTTCAATCCCCACTTAACGCGACGACCATGTGGGTCTTCTTACCATGTTCAGGCTTGACTCCAGAGATCACACTACCAAGGATTCTTAAAGGGAATCCTGGCAATATGGAGGATTTGCTGCATCGCGGTCTCCATCAGTGATAGCGTAGTTTATGTTTGTTTATCTTATTGATCCACAGGTATGTGCTTTGTGTTAAATGTTTTCTTTTATTCATAGTACTTTAAAATACTCAAGTAACGCTTTTAATTTAATTTAACTGCCCTGTAATATCAACGAAGGCCAGTGCTTATAAAATTTGAAAGAAGGAGTCGCTCTACAACTGATCTGCAGGCGCCCATTTAAGTAAAACCGAAGGTCATATAAAATTTAATATAATCTACCCAGCATCTCTCCTATCGTCTAATGGGGTGTAACCCTCCTCTAAACACCGATTAAAAAGTTTGCTTAACTATGTAAGAATTATCTCCTTTAAAGTATTCACCAGTAATACTGTCGAAACCAACAGCCTTACCATTCTTCATACATTTAATTGATGTTTTAATTTCACCCATGCTAATTTTGGGAACATTCACCCCATCGTCATTCATACCTGACTCCCTACTGGAATCACTATCACTCGTTGCTTTCGAAGACCTCTTCAAAGTATTTCATCCATCTCTCTTTTATTTCTTTCTCATTCGTCAACATTTTTCCATCTTTCAATTTTATCACTTTCACACATCCACTTTCTGGACCGTTCCGGGACCTTTTGAAATCCTTTTAAAACAGTTTAATATTTTCTTGGAAGTGGTTTGTCATTTTGATCCCCTCTTCCTCTTACAGGCGTTTTTTCAGATCTTTCACTCCATCACGTACTCTTTTCTTGCATCCATTGTAAACTTCTTTCGTTCTATCCCTCATTTCGCTAGAAGCACTGCCAATCGCAATCAGACATAACTACGCTTTCTTCTTTTCTGAGACCAGTGCTTTCATATCATCATCCCACAATGCATCACCTTTCTTCCTACCTTGCGTACTTATTCCACATACCTCTCTAGCAGATTCACAGAGGCTCACTTTTATGTGGTCCCATGTTTCGTCTATGCTTATACCGTCCATTACCTTATCATTCAGTCTCATCTCTACACAATTTTGATACTTACTTCTTACATTATCGTTTTGTAGTTTTTTTTTATTTTGACTCTAGTTGAGGTCGACACCGTTTTCGCTTTAGAGCGCCAGCGCGGAAGAGGTTTACCCTCGACACAACCAGGAAATGGTCTTTTTCTACCTCAGCCCCTCTGAAAACTCTCATCACCCGTCTGTGGTGACGGCTCTCAACCTATAGTCAATTACTATAAAATCAATCATTGACCTCTCATTTCCTCTTTCCCTCGTATATTGGTGGATACTTTATGATTGAAAAAGGTATTCGATACAAATAAGTTCCTCTCTAAACATACGTCAAGCATTCTGTTTCCATTGTCATTCGTTCTTTTATCCCCAAATAAACCTAAGGCTGACTCAAAACCATCCCTTCTAACTCCCACCCACCCATTCAAATCGCCTACCATTATAATCCTTTCATTCATATATTTTAAACTCATCACATCGCTCACACTAGTCCAAAAATCATCTTTCACTTCATCGCCTTCAGAGTTGACAGGAGCATATCATATAACTAAAAACACTCTTGTCAACCCGATTTTGAATCGGATTCATATTATACTCGGATTTACAGACAGTACGGAGACAGTAAAGCTGCGACACCCCGATAAGCCCTGTCAGAATGCAGCGTTACTGTCCCCTAGAATGGAGGAATGTATGTTGCAATATGAATGTGTGTAATTTTAAGATTTGCAGGAAAATTGTTGAAACAAGTTATTCCTAGGTAGAGAGAGGTAGGTAGGTAGTTTACCTGTGCTTGGTATTGATTGTGGATTTTTAATGTTATGCTGATATCTTGTGGATATATTCAATTTAAAAAAAAAAAACTTTAGAAATTTAAATAATTGTATATTTTTTATACATTTCATCTACTGTAAGTACATTGAGTATGGTAAAAAGGTTTTCAGTGGAAAACGTTGGTGGTTTTATATTTGCTTTCTGTTTCAATAAGCTCTTGGGTACCTGACAATCTGACCTTTATCGATGTTTTCTTACATAATACACGCGGTCCATTGTGAAAATTAATCGGGGGTTGAAATATATGCTTACAAATCATTTTCGTATTGAGGAATGAGTTTAAGCACCCACATAACCGTTTACGTTAACCCCCACACACTTATTCCATCACACCAAAATAAAATAAACATTCTTGTTCCCTTCATTTTTACTTATTATATGCTTTTGCCGACCCGGTTTCGCCACTACTGTAGCTTCTTCGGAGCAGTATATTACTAAACTATGAACTAAGATACACATGTGTTACAGATTGATGAAAACGGGCAAATTTCCTCAATTATGTAACTCAAAGCGGTACATAATTGAGGAAACTTGTCGCAAAGATTGACGAGTATACTTATCCTCTCCACAAGTCAACTAAAAGTGGTATATAATTGAGGAAACTTGTCGCAAAGATTGACGAGTATACTTATCCTCTCCACAAGTTAACTCAAAGCGGTACATAATTGAGGAAACTTGTCATAAATATTGACGAGTATACTTATGCTCTCCACAAGTCAACTCAAAGCGGTACATGATTGAATTGAAAGTCTTTAGCTACGGCTAATGACTTTCTGTATCTAACTTGACCTTTCAGCGTTTTAAGTTATGTTCACAAATTATTCATTTATAAACACATTCCACCGCAATCTTGTAAAAAAAACATGAAATTTTTGTTTTTGCTTTTAATCAATCATTATAAGTCTTGACATGATATCTGTGTATCTTGAACCAATTACTTAATGGACAGACAGAGCCGCCAAAAGGGGCTTCAGAGAGTATAAATCACCGGGTCCGGGGTATGAGAAGGGCCCCGAGCAATCGCAGTACCTAATTTTTATAAAGGGCCCTGAAAATAATTTTGTTTATGAAAACGGCGTTATACAAGTCATCTAATTATGATTAACCCGCATACAATTAAAAGGTGTTGAAAATGTTGTTATTATTCATGTTTTTCTTTAGTTTTAATATATTTCTGACGAGGGAAGGGTTTTGGTCGATTTATTAAATTAAATTGAAGTGATTTAAAACAAATTGATGCGTTCATAATATTATAATTATGGGAAGCCACAAAGTAAACACTTTTTATGTTAATATAAATTAGTGGTTTAAAACAAGGAGTTTGTTTTATTTAATAAATGTGTTTATGTGTATATATATTAATTATAATTATTTCGTGTTAATTAAATTAAATTATAATCTTACGAAATGCTTAGGATGAAGTAAATAATACCACAATATTAAAAGAAAGCCAA
Source organism: Halesus radiatus (assembly GCA_022606495.2). Classification (NCBI taxonomy): domain Eukaryota; kingdom Metazoa; phylum Arthropoda; class Insecta; order Trichoptera; family Limnephilidae; genus Halesus; species Halesus radiatus. The sequence continues at coordinate 20,358 of JAHDVE020001334.1, forward strand.
TATTACACACATTCTTCTGTTACACACTATTCTGAACTATAATTGTTAATAGAAATGTCGCTTCAATTATAAGGAAGAACAGTAACACTGCTTTTACAAGTCTTATCAAAATTTTATTATTTAAAACAATCACTTGATTTAATTTCTTCTATTATTACACCGGAAAATGGTGGAAGAAAAATACAAAATTTTAACAAATATTAACGATTTGCGATCGCCCAAAATGTGGAATGTTATTCATACTCGAAGTAACGTAACGTATTATTAGTTATATGTAAAGAATTTCATATCTTCCCAAACAAACCTCGCGCCATAACAAAATGGTGAACAGAAACCCATTTATCTGTGACTTAAATAAAATATAATTATTTTCGGAACCGGTTTGCTTTTGCTGTTTCGATTAAACTTCAACTCGCATTCATTACTGCAATGATCTCGGTATCGTGTTTGATCATAAGATGATGCCAAACTATAAATCATTATATTAATTCGGGGTGCCTCAAGGAAGTATTCTGGGTCCAATCCTGTTCTTAATTTACATAAATGATCTATGTCACATAGAATGCGAAATCACAAGTTTTGGGATGATACTGTTATTGTATTAAATTTAAAAAAAAATGACCGGAAACATTCAAGAAAGCAGAAGTCACTCTAAACAGAATAAAAATATGGCTAGAATATCACTTACTTACACTTAAAACTAATAAAGCCAAATATATTATTCAAAATAAATAATACTAAAAACTCAGAAAAAAACCGTAACTTGAAAATTCATAGCTTACCACATTTAAATGGTCAATGTAATTGTCCATCATTAAAAAATATTAACCACGTAACATATCCAGGCGTAAAAATTGAACACAATTTAAAGTGTACTGACCACATTATTTATATATGTATTTTAAAATAACTAACCATTTTGAAACAATCAGGAATGTCCTATTACAAAATATTCGATTAAGATCTATATGGCTCTCTGCCAATTACTATTAGAATATGGTATTATCGGATGGGGCAGTGTTAATGATAATATTCTTAATTTTGTCCCAAAAGAACCCAAAAAGCCATCACGAAAATTATAGTTAAAATCACTGTAAGAACTAGCAGTGACAAAATCTTCAATAAACTTAACATTAGGTCAACAAAACAATTATATTCTAAATTAATAGTACTTTATATTCATTTATACAAAAAAAAAAGAAATAACAAAAATCATACATATTACAAACACTAGATCTCAGAGTCAAAAAGACATACAACAAGGAACCACAAACACAACATTTGGACAAAAAAAAATATTATGGTACTAAACTCTACGACATAATTTCATTATCCTTTAAAAATCACAACAACCATAATACATTTAAAAATCAAATGAAACACTTGATACTTTATATAGGTATATTTGAAATAGAAAATATATTAGCAACAAATAAAGACTAACACCGAAACCACTCAACTGTACATAAAACATCTCACCTTAGATTTTCATTTTTCATCAAGCACATCAATTTAATAAAATTTTACTTAATATTTGTAAATGAAATTCTCAGCACGGGAAATCTATGTGAGGATATCATTATTTGTTATTTTGTTACAAAAAAGGTAGATAATAAAATTATTGTTATGGATTATTAAAATTTGCACATTAAATAATATCTCACCAGAAAGGCAATGTGTGGAAATATTAGAAGTAAGCTGACACAAGCCAGTGGCTTATGGACTTTCAACCATTGCATCGGGATTATTAAAATATTCACACTAAATAATATCTCACCAGAAAGGCAATGTGTGGAAATATTAGAAGTAAGCTGACACAAGCCAGTGGCTTATGGACTTCCAACTATCGCATCGGAATTATTAAAATATTTACACAAAATAATATCTCATCAGAAAGGCAATGTGTGGAAATATTAGAAGTAAGCTGACACAAGCCAGTGGCTTATGGACTTCCAACTATCGCATCGGAATTATTAAAATATTCATACTAAATAATATCTCACCAGAAAGGCAATGTGTGGAAATATTAGAAGTAAGCTGACACAAGCCAGTGGCTTATGGACTTCCAACTATCGTATCGGGATTATTAAAATATTCACATCAAATAATATCTCACCAGAAAGGTAATGTGTGGAAATATTAGAAGTAAGCTGACACAAGCCAGTGGTTTATGGACTTCCAACTATCGCATCGGGAAAATAAACTAAATCTTAGTACGTCTTTAGTCAGCATTCACGAATTCTAATATAGTTTAAAAAAAAAAAATTCAACATGATATATAATATTTCACCATAAATTCGTACATATCCAAGTCTTGGACAGCAAGTCAAGTTACTGTAATATTTATTACAACTTCACTATCTTTAAATTTGGATTTGAACTCAAAATAGTCGAATAGAGTATTTTTTTAACGCATTATTTCTTCAAAATAACCCAGATTCTCGATGTAAACAAAAACAAAACCATTTTAAAAAAGCTGAGAAAACGGCGTGAACGTGAAAAAATAGCTCTCTTTTAGTGTACAACTAATAGTTAAAGTTATTGGGTTTCTTAGGATTCAATTTAAACATGACACAGAAAAACATAAAAAAAATGAGAAATCGGCATATCTGCATAACAAACTTATTTGATGCCTGAAAACTTTAAGGACATCCGACCTTTTAAAATGACCCAACATCATTAGTCTTTCTCGTAGAACCTTTTTACTCTTGAGAAAATAGGTAGAAAGGTAGGGACATAAAAACCGAAAAGGCTGACCGTTTACATATTCCTAGGTACCGAGCATAAGCTGTGTTTCAATGTTGCAGATGATGGAAATAAGTAAACTTCACACGAAGAAAGGGCATGATTATTTAATGGGTCGATATAACAGAATAGTACGAATGAAAGTGATTAAAGATAGTAGTAGTAAAGAACTCTAGTGAAAAATATTACGGCTTAAAAAAATCATTTCACAAGTTTTATTATACTTAAAATATATGAACCTATTTTTAAAAGTGAATAAAAAATCATCCCATCAAAACAGCCCAATATAGTAGCACCATTGCATTAAGAATATCTGACTTCACGGGTCTCAGCCGCGCGTATTCTTGTTTTGGATTCGTATGGAATTTTTTTTGTCGATTTTGTTTTATATTATTTAAAAAAAAAAAAAATTATTTTGGCTAAATTTAAACTTTTATTTTGCAATAAATAACGAATATAATTCTAAATTCATAGATAATATATTAAACGAAAAGTTTTACAAAAAGTTTATTAAATCTTATGTATATCCACAAATAACCGATGTTAATAAACAGTGGAGGAAAATATTGTTTATAAATAAAAAATACTTCAAATTTAATAATTAAAAACAACCAGCTTTTTACACCAATAATAAATTAAGAAATTATATTTAAAATACCAAAGAACAATTTTTTTTTTTTAATAAATCGGTGATATATAAATTAATTTGTAACAATTGCAACTATTTTTACATAGGAAATACTCTTTTTAAATATAATTTTGAAATTTCGGTATTAGTGTTCAGGAAGACCTAAGGTGTGTAAATAATAATAATTTTTCTGAATTAACCAATTGTATTTTAGAAACTAATCATTCTTTTGATATTAATAAAGGTTAAAAAAATTTCGTACAAATACAACCAGTTTACAATTATACAAATTTGAAATTTTAGAAATCGAAATAGAACAAAAATAGTGAATTAAATACAATTAATAATCAATTATATCTCTTGAATTTATTTTTATATTAATATTTATAGTAAAAATAATTTCTAATATAAATTTGTTATTCAGTGTTTTATAATATTTATTTAATTAACATTTTTGTTTAATTCATTAAATACTTTAATCAATTTTTGTTCATGTTAACATTATTGTGTTCTATGTTTATCATTTGTCCATACTTGACATTAATATTTCTTTAGTATTCCTTATATTCCTGATGAGGAAAGCATTGCTTTCGAAATATGTTGATATGTATATATTAATAAAGTAGTGATAATGTTAAATACTAAGTATTATTTTTCATCGAGTTAAGGATTCTGAAAATAAATAATTTAATTAATTATGTTTAGTTATGGATTACTACGAATAGAATATAAAATTATGTTCGGTAAAGCTCATTCTCGTTTTAATATTTGGCTTTCTAACCTCAAAACCAACTGGCCATAGATTTGGAGCGTTATGGATGAAAAATTGACATTTTGAATACTGTTTGAATTGTAAAAACTAACGTCAGAAGAAAAAAAATACTGGTATTTAAGTTATTTTTGTTATTATTTTTTTGTTTTTTTAAATTAACAGGAGTTCCTTTTTTTGGAAAAACAGGGAAGTGCAATGTGCAGTGATTCATTATCTAAATAATACGACTAACAATGCGGGAAAGTAGTGAAAAGAAGGCTAATAAAAAAAATCTATTTTTATATTTGTATA